>DWJQ01000541.1:0-13851 GCA_018248915.1 Hesperia meskei straton | reverse complement strand
CCCACATAACCCTGTGTCGCTCCCACGGCACCGGGTACCTTTTGAAGGTTTCCCCCTCGATAACAAAAAAAAGGTAGGTACGTAAGTGTCGATGAACGCCGGATCTTCATATAGTAAACAGATTTTTATTTACAATGTTTAAAACAACAGCTTTGTAACAGAAAGACATAGGTTTATACAGTGAAGGCTTATTTATAGTAGGAATCTCTTTTGTAACACTTTAGGTACGGAACTCTCAAACCCAGTCGAAACCAATTTTGGAGACGGAGGTATTGTGTCATCGTCCGCTCCCAACACTGGCCATTGGCCATACATTACTCAATTAACTCGAGCGTATAATTAACTGCGTATGAAATTTCAATAATCAATCTCCGAAGAAAGTACTGTTAGTGCATAGACAAGTGGATGAAGATGAAACATAAAAATTAATGGGCACGTTTGAACCAGTGAGGTGTGTTGGGGCAACACTATGGCGTGTGTCCAGTAGACCAGCGGGGGAAATATTACTAACACTTAAGAGACACTTGAACCTATGTATTTGCCACCTTGCGGTGGAAAAAGGAAAAGAAGCTCCTTGAGAGTGTCTTGCCGCTTCTTTTTCCAAGACCACTCACCATAGAAGCGATGGCTTAGTTTGACTGTCGAAAAGTGTTTGTAAAAAATCTTCTTCGAATAGACAAAATATCCTTCCCTTGCGATAAGACTAGGTGATTGGCTTGCTTTCAACTTGTTAATAGTAGGTACTGAGGTACTGAGGTATTCACATGGAGCAAATGTAGAGAGGAGACGCCCTAAGCAACTGTGCATTGTAACTCAACTAGGTCCTGACGTCATCACAGTGGGCGTGGCCTTAAGTCAGTCTACCGACGGTGCTCACCAAATAAATTTCTACTTGACGTCTCCTCTCAATATTTGCTCCATGGGTATTCAGCAACGCAACTAGTTTTATTGGCATTGCACGTGAATCTCGATTTTTTTATCTCGTGAAAATTCATATTATCATTTTCACTTATTACGATTATAATCAGTTTATCAATTATAATTAGTTTTTTTTAATCCACAGATTGTTTAAATCCCCAAATATAACATTTCATCTTATTAACCCTTTACCGAATTTATCATTTTATCTCACCAGCGCCAGCGATTGTTTTTACTTTCGTTCTCGTCCTCTTTAAGTACATCTTTTTTTATACAAATAAGTATTGAAATATTCTTTAAATAATGGATCATTTTAAATTTATTTAACAATAGCGGCATGTCACATGTGTAGGTAAAGAGTAAATGTATTGTAAAGGGTCTCTTTGATTAAAAGCTAAAATTTGTTCAAAAATACAAGCTCGTTAGTTTGATGCCAAATATTACTCCGTTCGCTCATTTCCTGGCCATAGCTTACTAGTTGCATGTATCGAAAATCGTGACAGATGCTCCGATACGATCGTGTGAATATGATAGTGAAATATAATGTTTGGCTCGGGACTACCGGTACCGCTTGCATATAAATTATGATTTATCTAAATTGGATTTTATAATTAATTTAATTACATTTGAATAAGTCAACGCTGGCGTTTATGTCGGTGCACGCTAAAAGTATATTCAAACCCGTAATAATTAAAAAGAAAGTAGATCTGCGAGTAAATGTATTAAAGATAGCGCGTGCGGTTTGGTATGGCTACAGTGCTGTCTGTGTAAACGAAAATAAACCTAGATTAAATTAATTATTTATTTAATAAAATGTTCTGTATGATTGACTGACAGCATATTCTCGGCGACTTAAGTATAGTCTAATACTTGATTCAATAAAATTATGTTTAACCCTTACACCTCGAGCCGAGAACTATCATTTATTAATTTAGTCTCCTCATCCGAATGATTCATATATGGGATATATGTATACAGGAATGTAGGAGTAAAGTCTTTAAGTTTCTCCGTCTGTGTGTGTCCGTGTGTCTCTCTCTCTCTCTCTCTCTCTCTCTCTGTGTGTGTGTGTGTGTGTGTGTGTGTGTGTGTGTGTGTGTGTGTGTGTGCGCGCGAGAGGATACCATCCCAACAGTGGAATTTTCACGCATCTAGTGAGACGGGGCCACGTTTAAAAATCTATTTATCTGCCGACCATACTAAGTACCTACTACTGTTGCCGAAATTCAAAGACGTGTCGGGGCCACCGAAATCATCCTCAAATACTTCAATCATTACTTTTTCATGTCAGACACACGTTCTAACCCTTTTGGAATTGTAATACGGTTGAAAATTGATTGACCTGCCCGCCTGTAGGATGACAGATCCACTTTGGTACAAAATCGTGTAGTAGTTGTATAATCATGCTAATATTCGCTGACACGTGCACTCTACTACACTTTCTACTCACGATGTTATTGGTCATGATCGCAGCAGATGGATAGGTTATAATTAATGTCTGAGTCCGGAAATACAGAACTAAATGATATTCGATTATAGGTATGGTGTAACTATCCACCTCACTTTGAAGAATTTACATGTCTTTTGAAACTACGAGGGTACCTACTTCCTGACTGATATTAGACTCTACAAAAGTTTAGTAACATAATCAATCAACTTTTAAATGGTCCAAAAGAAAACGTATGTACCCACTAACGTTATTTTATTAACGCTAGACATTAGGTTCCATGTGTCGCTCCACACTAGGATTCCCTGTGTCTTGGGTGCCATGAAAAAACCCAAAGATGAAAACACGCAAACTAACAACAAAAATTTAATCCCATCATTGAAATTACTCCCTCGCTGGAAATCGAACCCCACGACCTTTTGAAGCGCATCCTCGTATGCTGACCATTGCGCCTGGCGGGTCGTTAAAAAGTTATTATTTAGAAATATTATATCATATTTGGATATAAAATAATCACACACGATTTTCCTGAAACTCAACCCTTCGTTGCGACGGGGGACCTTTTAATTAGGGATGGGAGTAATTATTAATGTAGTATCTGATACAGACATGTTTAGAGTTTCCTCGAGTTGCCGGATTCCTCGGCGTTATTTCTAAACCCGTAATTTAATAAGACTTTTGACGTTGATGTAATCGTGTTTGGGAGGTAAAAGGGGTGGTGTATTTCTTACGTGCAAGATATAACTGTAGTTAATATTATGTTTATGAACGGTGTAAACTTTATGAATTTGTGAAGCAAATCACCCTAGAATTTTGTCTGTCGTGGTCACCATTTAGACAGGAACACACCCAGATTTCCGCCTTACTGGCTATTGAACCTAGGATCTTTCAAATCGCAGCTATTATGTCGGGTGTCGTCATACTCGTAGATTTAGCATACACTGTCGTCGTAATAAATCTATAATCTATGGTATTCATCATTTTTTCGTCAAAAATAATTCATAGGTACTTACTGTACACTTACATACATATTACCTACATAAAACATCCAGTCAGACATAGATAAGTATAATTGTATAATTTATGTTTCAATATTTTGTAACGGTTACCTTGGATAACAGTGATATGTACCAAGTTCCTTTAATTTACAATATCATTAATCATTACACTTTGTTGCATAGCAGTTCTCATTATGTTAATATTTTTAATCTAATTTCGTCATTCCAAACACTATAATCGATGTGAGCACCGCATCATAATTTAAAACTAATATCTCGTAAGGCCGTGTCTTCTAAATGGAAAATGTTTAACCGCCATTGAGGCCGTGCGCAATTTTGTCAAAATTCACGAGCATTAATATCAATATGTGAGGCAAAAAAGGGCCAGCAATATCCTCTGGGTCCCAGCTTTATTTATCAAAGCCGACCCCTTATAACCCTTTCATCGTTACGCGAATTAAATTTCTTTCGCCGTCATTTCCCGTGCATTATCCCGGTTAAAATCATAATGCGAACTCCACAATGGCGGCCTGTTGTACCCCGCTTCATTAATGTTTGCTGAAGAATTTTATTAAAATGTAACGTCGCGTTTTAGGGTTAAAGGACGGGAGGATATGAAAATGAGCGCTTGTGTACACTTGCCTCTCGTTTATGGTTTTTTTTTTCCTGAAATTGTGAAAAGATTTTTTTGTTGTTGAGGTAAACAAGACCGGTTTTAATAAATGCGGATATTTGTCGAAGATTCGTTTGCTTCTTTTTCTTTATTAGGTATAGACACGCTGGTAAATGAGAACATTTAAAAATGTAAAATTTGCGACCCATCTCATTCTATGATCATACGATCATGGCGGGAAAAGAACGGATGTAATTTTTTACGACTAGTTTTTTTCTGAGCATTTAAAACCTGATGAAGGCTGTTCTCTCTGATGCCACCATGTCGCGACTGCCAAGCACCCGTTGTGATGCCAGATATCAAAGCACCTCCTTGACATTGCGCCGTCGTGTTCTTGAAAAGTGCAAATTACAGCATTTATTTTGATACCCGACACCTAATGACGTGATTATTAACCCTATTTTTAATATGACTTTATGTCCTCAAGACGGCGGCGCCATGTTCAGTTCAATGTGACGTCACATAACCAATAACTAATGGACAATTAGGATGGTTCCAACGATAGGTCATTTTAGCCTTAAAAAAGGAGATTAAATTATCTTCGTGGTTGATGCGGACTTCTTATAATTACATTATACTCGTAATGGTGTCCCTATTTTTCATGCAAATCAGTTTTCAAAGTTTGTAAATTTTTTGACTATTCTGTTTGAAATTAAAGCCTTTTGCGCTGTTTACTTCTCATCCCAGTAAAGACATGCTCATTGTTGCTTAACCATCGTTATCGGGAAGGCCTAAAATTCCCACACCACCGTCGCTCATTTGAATATTCAAGTTGGCAAGTCGGGCCATCTGACGGCTCACATTATAATAATGACTTTCTCAAACAACACACATTTTTCTTTAAAACTCTCATTAAGGGACTTGGCCAACTTTTTATATATTATTCAGGGAAAAATCTGCCTAAGTAGATAATTATTTGCTTTTAAAATGTGCTCAAAGTCTGATACTGCGAGCTCTAAATAACATGATTAAGTAATACAGTTGTGGTCAGTTTGATGTGAGACCGTGAGGTACCTCATTCAGATTTGTATGTGGGTTTGTTAAAAGTAATTAGTTAAAAAACTATACCA
Source organism: Hesperia meskei straton (assembly GCA_018248915.1). Taxonomy (NCBI): domain Eukaryota; kingdom Metazoa; phylum Arthropoda; class Insecta; order Lepidoptera; family Hesperiidae; genus Hesperia; species Hesperia meskei. The sequence goes on along the minus strand of DWJQ01000541.1, from coordinate 8,748 downwards.
CGAAACTAGATGATCACAGTTGCTCATAGACATCAAAAAACCATAGGCATCAGCGTCGCGTTGTCGATCTTAAAGAACCCGGAAGGGCAGTATTATTGTTGTGTTCTGCCACTGATCCTGGTTATACGCAAGGTACGTAGTTTATTTCATTGCGTCGGCAAATCTATAATAAAAAATATAATTTCCAAATAGCTACAACGAACGATGAAATCCCTGCAATATAATTATGTAAAAATCCTAGCTTTTAAAAATGCATTTATTTACACCAGGAGATATCTTAAGTGATATAGTCATCAGAATTTCGGGTACAGTTTGGCCACTTATCTTTACACCAATCCGCACTGGAGCAACATGGCGGAGTACCTATACGATCTAATCTTCACACTGTTTACTATTGACTTGAAACCAAGAAGCATAAACCCAAATAGGTTCACAAACAAGATTCAGCGCTTATTAGGTAAAGCGTAAGTAAGTCAACAAACCCTTATAATGGCAAGATCTCGTTGGGGCTATTTAAAGACGCCGGAGGGTAAACACCCCAATCACCGAATTGTTCCTTCAACCCCCTGCCCCCAACCCCCTCATCGTTAACTGTCTACAATATTTGCATAACTCATTACGCTGCATCCATATTTAATTAGAATACTTCTTCTTTCAACAATTTGTGTTCTTGTTACTTCAGTCATATTCAGTACCTACTATTTATTATGTAAAGCGGTAAGAACTAGCTGTGGTTTGTGTAGTTGCTTAACTGATGTCGGAAGCTTATGGATGCCAATGCGTATGCTACCTAGTTACTTACTCTACCACCAATCAGCACCGGAGCAGTATGATTGAATATAGGTACTCTAGGCTTCCTCAATTATGGGGAGACACCCATGCTCAGTAATAGATAGACAATTAAAATGGGTTGAAGCGAGCAATATGTGCATGTGGTTGTTTTATATTTTTGCATTGTATAAATATTTATTGTTTCGTAGTCAAGAAATTTATCCTAAATTGCTTTTAATAGAATAAACTAAAATCTTAGATGTAATGATGATGTATGTAATGTTAGCACTATCAACAATTCTATTTACAATTATCAACCAACAATACAAAATGCCGCGACATTACCCAGAGTGACTGAAATTGTACGGAGAAGCGGGCGGTACTCGAAATCGATTGCCTGTTAATTCCCGGCAAGTCATCTCACTGCGGACCCAAACACTGCTAATGGCTGTGCAAATTCTGTGTTTTCCTTTGAATTTCAGTTTTAATTCCGGTAAAGTTCGATAAATTTGAATTTCGAGTGAATTATTGAATCGGGCTAATGATCGAGGATTTTAATTCTGGCGAGTGCACAGGGGACTCGATGGACTTATTTTAATCTTTTGTTGCCGTGTTCAATAGGTATAGATACTAATTTATAAGGCAATAGCCATAGTTGTATATCTACTTATTCACCAACTTTTACTACTATATACTTATAGACGTCAGCAAAACTGGGTTGCGTGTCAAACTAAGCATAATTAACATCATTGGTTTGGTCAGTATATTAATATAAATTTATAACATCGTCTAAATTGTCGTAACATTCGTTACTATATTTAGGCAGGCAGGATTTTAAATGACAATAAAATTTTTATTCCGAGTTTTCATAAAGTATTGTTATGAGAAAACACAAGTCTTTTTTAATTCATATAATTATATTCAGACGAATATAAATACACTGGCTAAACTCTGATAAGTAGAAAACATTTAATAAAAAAATAATAAAATTAAAATAATAAATCTCACGAGACAAAGTAGTGTGTACGTACCCCAATCCACCCTCCGTATTGACGGCGTATGCTTTATCGCTCAGATTACAAAATGGCAGACAGAATATGACGCGCAAACTATTTTGCCCCAACTTACTCTAGACCTCGCAAACTTTTCCGTCAAGTGAAAATATGCTTTATGGCGTCGTAATAAAAAATACAATAAATTTGGTTGATTGGTGATACATTTTCGTTTGTATTTGAATAGATCGAAAGTGGATATATTCGAGGCACGCCACTATTGACAAGTGCACTCGGCAGCGGATTATAGCTTGTGACGTCGTTGCCATGTTTATGCAATAATGTCAATAGTCCAGTTAGTATTTGTTAGTACGATTCTCGAACTAATTTTTGTCACAAATGTGTTGCTACCCGCCGCCCGTCGCCTCTGAAAAGTGTAACCAGCTCAACATCTTTCAATCCAGAACACAATTTTGCTGTTAAAGCAATTTTATTATGGCGGTAAAATGGTACTGAGCACTGTGGCGGGCGATAGTACTTCCCCGGGTGAACTCTAGGCTTTTTACCACCTATGTTCTTCTCCTCAATTACAATACAACACAACGACACTCAATTATAACACACAAAAAAGTCAAGTGCATGACTTTTAATTAATTTGAATTTGCCTGGTATTAACGGAACCTGGTATAGCGGTGAGTTGAGTGATCTTTATAGTTGACCGCTAGTGTCAAGTAAAACAGTTCATAAAATGTTCTGATAAATTGGTTTTATTTATGTTACAAAATAATTATTGTATATTAACGTGATAACAATAATAAATTATGACCCTCTACTTAAGGTAGATTACACAGCATACACAGTCTAATTAACTTGAACAATAGTAAATCAGTTTCTATCTGATTGCAGATTTTATTACATAAAATTATAATAATAGAACAACAGTTAAATGTTTTAAAAATTATATCAAATATTTAAATTAAAATGAGTTTTATAATTTAATACAAAGGGCATTTTGTTCGGACCGGTGACCCTCTAGCGTTCAGTAAAGAAACTAGTCAGAGTTTGTATGAGTACTACCCAATGAAATGAGTCGTATTGCTCAAAAGTATAGGAGAGCTGTTTTATTAACACTTCTTCTTCAAACGACTTCAAAAAAGGAGGACGTTCTCAATTCGTCTGTATGTTTTTTTTTCTTCTCATGTGTGTTACCTCATAACTTCGTACTGGGTGAACCGATTTCAATAATTCTTTCGACATTCGAAAGCGTATGACTGCCGTGTGGTACTATTTTCATTAAAACATTTGAATTAAAAATCAAAAATTATGAAAAATATACATTTGCATAGAAGCGCCTAACTATTTCCCCCATACATTTGAATCAAAATAAAAACATTGCGTGAAATGGTAATCCTAAACCTTTAAAAAAACCTTATTTCATTACTGAATGCGACTGGGTCAAAAACGCCCAATGACCTTAATTAAACTTGTTTTTACTGGTCAGCTTCAGAATAACGCCGTCCATTGTATGACATGGTGGCAATGAATTCAATTTCGGACGGGACAGGGGTGTCCGCATGGGAACGTCACTCCCCGATGTACCCTATGTACTGCGTGGTATGGGGGTGCTTGGACATGGGGATTACAATTTTTTATGTTACAAATCAAAATTTTATATGGCAGATGGCGGGTTAATGTCAGGTCTTATTGCGTATATGACCATGGTTTGTTGTCATGGTTCGAAGTACTAAAAATATAATTCATTAAGATAAAGTAATGCATTTAATTGGTGTTGATTATTCGTCAAATAAATTCCTTATTATTTTTGTAATTTTAGTGAGTTTTTATCAATTGCGGTTAAAGATAAGAGTGGCAAATTACAATTACTGCTGAGTTAAGCAAGGTTGGTATGTTAATGAAAATATGATATGTAGGTAAAGTGGTGAAATAACTAGAATTTGAACCATTAGGTACTTAATTTATCTGTACCTAGAGTTTATGTTTTACTATTATTTCAGTTTTTTAATGTTTTAAAAATAAAAAAATCGTTCTTTGCAATACTTGTTGGTGAAATTTTTCCATGTACCTATCTATAGGCGGACTTATATCTATCTGGATAATTTAATAACATGCCTTCATAGCTGATACAAAACGGGAAGCATTACACTTTACCCATCAAACTTTTAACGTAAGACCTCGAATAGCCTCCAAATTAAAACGTTTAATCTAAAACACAGTACACGTTATAAAATGAAGAAATAAAGTTATCAAGAATCACACGAGCTCCCGATCAAAGGAGTAGGTAGGTACGTAGTAAAATGTGATGAAGACAGTTTTTAACACACCTCAAAAACAACATAGACGAAGAATAAAGAACCAATAAACCATTATATGCAATAAATGTCCAATAGATTTTAAACATACGATGTAACCGAACGGGAAAATAGATTATTCCCAAGATAACCAACACATAAACAGTTTACGAACATAAAATTGCCAGACATGTCAATAGGGATGTATTCGTTGGACGTAAAACAAGTCAACTTAGACTGAAGGCTGTCGACCTAAAATGCTTCCTAATTACATACGTTTAAGAAGGGTTTTGGTGTGTACATGTGGTGGAGGTATGTAGCCAGTAATCCTGGATCACTCGAGACACGATCGCAATCTTGAGGTTTAGATCCGTCTTTGAAGATACACCAACCTACTTTGGGATTTATATAGAGTTGTTGCTTTTAGTCAACTGTAATTTTAGTGTGTTCTACATCCTGAAATAGAAAACTAAATATATAAATTACAAAGTCAATCCATCCATTGGTGGCTTCATCAATACTGTACAGTGCCACAAATTTATTTAACCTGGTAAGGGAAGCGCTACTGTCTTTGTCTTTGTCTGACTACACTATGACATTTGCATTAGTTCCAATTTTGGCCACCGAGCCAGATAACTTTGTGGCACTGTATTTATGATTTGCACACTAATTTAATTATAATTTTGCCAAATTGTAGAAGAGGCTTTGGCATCGAATCTAATCTGTTTGGACGTCACTGAGTCAGTCCTGTGTTTTTCTGCGAAATAGTTTATTGAACACTCTAGGTACCTATATTTTTTATAAATATTAACAAACGAGGAGATAAATAAATAAATAAATAAATAAAATAAAACGCTAACACACTCATGCTAAGCTCTCATGGTAAGTAATAACTATTGCCTGTGGACATTAATAATACCAAAAGGTATTACTAACTCGTATCTTGCCAAAACTGGAATACACATTGCTGTAATTTTGGTCCCACCTTTATTTATTCGCATCTATGTTAATATATATCACAAGCTTTTATTTTCAATTATTAATAAGAAGGTAATATCAGCTTCATAGAATCCCTGGACGCACTCGAGGCAGTAAGATTACCGGGTGACGCTTGGGACTTAACTCCAGTTAAATTTAACCGACACCGGCGCCGACGACTCCTACGTGATACAAATATCGGCTCAAATCAATCATAGGGTAATTGCGTTGATATTTCGTATCACGAATCACGACGTATTTTATAGCGATGAAGTATGTTCGCGGCTATGATGTAGACGTCAGCAAAGGAGCGATATCTATCGTAATGGCAACATTGCTAAATGGATAAATTGAAATGGAGTTCTCATAAGATCAAATTATTAATAATAGTATATTTTATTCCTTTATGAATATTAAGGGCAAGTTCCATTGAGTACCTACCTAATTGACAAATAACGCAAGATTCCAGCCTCACCCTAGAGTCCTAGAGTGTTATATGAAACATGGCAAGGCATGGCAGCCTTCGCTCACTGGGAAACTGGGAATCGAATCCAGTACTCTTCGAACGTGGCTGCATGGTATGAAAAGAAGAACAAAATACATATATATTTTCAGAACAGTACACACAGTTGCATGAAGCTATTGTAAAAAATAAAATTCCCCAGAATAAAACCAATCACGTCGTTTTTATAAATTCCGCAATTCCGCATATTTCCAAAGTGATCAACGTTTTAATTTCCGTCTCCCTGTCAGGCGTGATCGTTGCGCCGCTGGAATCGAACCCGCGCCGCGCCAATTACTGTAGGAACACCGGCTTTTAATTTGAGCTTGTCGTTATGGCGTTTTGTGTAGTCACATTTTATTACTGTTATTGTGAGTTGTGAGCTGGTGATTATATTTTCACAAATTCTTCAATTCGGTCGCGAGAATCGCGACTCGCGAATGAGGTGATTTAATAAATTCTCTTTATACCGTTTAATGATATTAACATAAATTCTAGTGTAATATATGTTGGTTTCTGCATTCATAACGACATGTTTTCCTACGTTACCTATAGATTATAGTAATTTACTTTTTTGTATACAAATAAATAATGAAATAACAACGGCCCCTTACATACAAACCTACATATTCCATTCATAATCAAATAATGTAACTCGAGCATAAAAAAATCCGCCCACCCTTTTAATCAGTGCAGCCCCCGTAATGAAATCTGGAACGCCATTAAGGGATTAAAAATAATTACTGCCCCTCATATAGGTACAGAGGGTTCAGACTCGAGAGTGTAGGGCAGCCCTTAATGAGCTATTGACATTTTTGGGGTTGGAACTAGTGATGTGACTAATTATCTTCAAGATATAAATATTACATAATACAATTATTGTTATCTAAATTTACTATGTACAATATTGTTATTTGTAGGTACAAACATAAATTATACAATTACGCAATAAATGATGCATTATGGAATAACAACGGAAAATGTTATAACCTTATAACTTTACACTACCCTGTCTTGCAAGTGACATGAAAAACTTAACAATGAGCATTACCTGAAAACGGAATCCACCGAACTGAATGCATGACAAAAAAATTATCTGTCACGACTGGAAATCGAACTCAGCATACTTGGTCTCGGCAGGTCAATCAATAAAGATTAAATAGTTTTAAAAATTTAAATTAGGTAAGCATATCTAGCCTTATTGTAGGTATACGTCTGTTACCTATTTTCATCATCACCTATTATTCACCAGCTTCGTGAAACAAAATCTTATTCCATCCAACCGCACCATAAAACCCATTTACAGTGGCGATGGTATTTTAAACTCAAAACACCTACGATAATTACCAATAACCTTAACATTTTTATGTCCACACATTACTGCTTCATTCTTATTTTAAAGGTACCATCGCTTCGGAACAAACATCTGACGGTGGTCCTGGAAAATGTAGCTAAACATTGCATTAGCCGACCGAACGTTTCAGAATGAAAACGACTCAAAGCTAATACGTCACAAAAGCACTTACGACCTTTTTTAAATTCAGTTACTGTGCTTTAAAGTATGCATTCGGAGTAGCTAATTTCTAAAACGTTGTATCCAGTGTTCGTTTTGAAAGGAGTAACGTCCTTTTGATATTTGATGTTTTAAAGAGTGTGCACAGTCGGTCTGGCAAAGGTGACGAGTGTGTAAAAGTAATTAGTAGTGCGTAGAGACCTCCGCAGCGTGGCGCTATCGTATTGCGGTGTACTTTAAGCTTTATATTTTTAAGGTTACATACTTAAAAAAGGAAAACTGAACAAGTAAGAGTTACATTTGTGAACCAAGAAAGGGGTTTTACCGCCTTGGCAAGATTTGCCATTTGTTCACTTTTTTGGAGTATAAGTTGTGGGTGTACTAACTTACTTCAGGGCCACCGTAAGCGGGCGTTCAAGGCGTGCACTGCAAACGGGCGGCACGAGATATTAAAAAAAAGTAAACCGACATTACTAGCTTGGTCATTGAAGTGATGGCGTGGGGGAGAGGGGTGTAAAGGAACTATTTATCTCAAAGCAAAATTAGGACAGTTATCTGAAGCTATCTAGGCACATCATATGTCTACTTTGGTTCCACAATCTCTACCGGTGGATGGGATATTGAAATCGGAATTTGAATCGGGAATTGAATCTGATAAAAACCAGCATTAAAACAAAAACACCTAGGTCAAATACATGACAAGTTTAGTTAAATCCGTTCATTGTAATCTAGTTTTTTAATTTTAAAATAGGAAACGAAAAAAAATTGAAAAGCACTGCATTAAGAGCACTCTAAAATTGACAATATACATTGAAAACAAAAATCCCTGTGTCCATTAGATAGATCAGTCCCATTCCAATCGCATTAGTGTCGTGGCTGTGTGCACAGCAACTCAAACATTGGCTCGGCGAACGCCGGTAGCTCACAGTTTGTTGTGACCGTGCTAATAGGAGTTGTCAGTGCCGACACTGAGCTTTTTGTATCATTCAGATCAGCTCTGCGTAGGTACCTCGTGGATCTTACCTGAACAAATTCCGGTCTGATCCCCCAAACTGATCCTCTGATTATTGATTTAGTTCTTTTACGTGCAATAAGGTAATGCTTGACATCATGGTAAACGATGAAGTTTATAATGTTAAACGCAAGGTAAAAGACTTAAATCTCGTCTCGTCTTAAGACTCAAGATTACTTTATTTGATGGTATCACGATATTTTTTTGAAATTTTAGTTTACAGTTTACAGCCAAATACGTATGTGTTAGGATTAGTTCCCGAAAGCTTCCACGATGAAGTTTGTCTTCACTACCACGCTATTTGTATCTTGGTTTTTATACGATTTGAAGTACGCGTTGCTACGACACAGATTATTTTTATGCAACGAATTGTGTTGTAAGTATTGTTTGAATTTTTCGCTCTAATAATGGTGCGTACAGACTATGTAACAAAACATGTTATAAAACATAGTTAAATAACATTTTTTACAAATGTGGACGCTATGAGTTACAAAAACAAGTTATACAACATGTTATTAGTTTTTGCAACAATGTTATATGCTATATCTTAATAATGACACGCATTGAATTGTTATATAACACTATTATGCAACGATGTTGTTTTAATGTGTACGGTCTTGTAACATGTTTCATTGTTAGACAACAATGTTAGATAGTGTGGACGTGTTATA
>DWJQ01000540.1:0-13862 GCA_018248915.1 Hesperia meskei straton | reverse complement strand
GCACATTACAACGACTCCACGCCAACGCGGTTACGGAGTCACTCAAATGTAAGCATTCAATAAAGATCCTTATATCTAATACGTTACGGTTGAATTTCGAGTGTACACTTGAAAAACGTGGACTACTCCCCACCCTCTGCTCACCGACGCTGTTCACACTCGAAATTCAACCGTAGCGCCTAAGATATACGGATCATAATCGAATGCTTACATTTGAGTTGCTCCGTAACCGTTGGCGTGGAGTCGTTGTAATGTGCGCAGTTCTTTATTCTAATCTTAGCATTTTGGGATGTACGTAAATATCTCAGTCAGTATTCTTTTTTTTACATACCTACATATTTAGATTATGCAACCTCTACAAAATATACTGAATGTTACCCAAGTATGAGTCCACTGCTAGGAATTACTATTTAAAAATCAAGTAAAATATTTAAAAAATAAATAAATTATGCTACGAAAATATCTATCAGAGAGACGATCATACTAGGTTTACAGCAGCAAAATACTGAACCTTGTGGTCGGTGCCTAGGCATACGCCAAATTAAACGGTACATTCAAAAAACACAGTTCTTGACTGTTTACCAAGAATACGACAAAACCTAGACTACTTCGTTGTAGGCACTCTTTACGTTAAAAGGTTTTATTAAATCCCTGTGTACAAGACGTTATTTGCTGTTATCAGTCATGTTAACATTTTCGTAATTAGTTTCCGGCGTGACGATACCTTGTTTTATTATGGTTCATAAATAAATATAAGTAATAAATAATAAGTGGTGAATAAACAAACGCATTAATCAAATGTTTGTGATGTTCATAATTTGCGCTTATTTGCGTCTAAGAAGGAAATTCTTGTGTCGCAAGTAACGATGATAGATGAAATATAGTGATATGAAGAGATAGTTTGATACACAATGTTAGATACAAATGGCACCGTGAAATAAACACTGAAATGCCATTCTTGGCCTTTTTATTTTACTTTTGTATTTAACTGTCTCAACAAACACGACAAAAATACAAAAAAAATCTCGTTAATTGTTACTTTACGTTACGTTAGTTTCGTTGTTTGATACTATTGCCTCCAATGTTTTTTTATGATTTATTGATTGCGACGCATTTTGACTTGTTTATTTTTCTGTGGTTAATAATGAAATTAAAAAAAGCGTATTCAAAAATTTTATTTCTCAGAGTTTCACGTTACCATGTGCAAGTTTCAGAGTGTGTAAAGTTTGAATTTCATTTATCCTATGTTGGACATCTTTTCAAGACTTATTTTTTGTTACAAGCCTTTAAACTACCTTTCGGGGTTTGTAGTAAAAAAAATTGTTGTGTTTATGTCGAATAGTAACGTAGAGCATAGGCATAGAGATGATAAGAGGCACCTTTTCAGATCGAAATCGTGCAAAAAGGACCTGTGGACCCAGCTGAACGCAGCGCTACAGACGAACGGCAAATGACGGCGGCAGCCGATAGTTTGTATGGTGCGGTGTTCCGCGCGCAAACTGTCACAACTCAGGCGATTGCCGCGCTATCGGTTCTTATACCAACTGCACACACACTAACGACTTTGCCGGGTGTTATTTGTAAATTAAGACGCGTTTAACCATTTTAAAAGCACTTTTAAAATAAAGTTTTTGCATCCGATTATGCACTCGATTGTACCGCGAATCGATTTCTCGCTAGGGTGTACTGTACATACAAGTATTTTTTCGATAACGCATTGGTATGGTGTGCGCTTGAATTACAAATAACGCGTCCTTAACACATTGTCAGGTTGAGAAGGAAAACTATTTAGTAATTTATGTTTAACTCGATTAGAGGTAATCGATCTCACTAATAACGAATGAACAGAAATTCGATCAAGAATGTAATGTTGCTAACTCCTTGAAATGTTTATTAGAGATAAATAATATTTTATGTTAATGACGGGTGGTAAAATAAATTTGTATCCGCGATTCAAAAGGTTGGTAATGCGCACCCCGAACACGAATCGAAAATGAAATGTCAAATTCATTGTTATTTATTCTGTTCATTATACCATCGTTGAAATGTAAATGAAGCTCATGTAAAGGTTGTGCTGAAATAATGTGAGACTTGGTTGTAATCAGTGGTGTATTATAAGTACAGATAAGATATGCAACAATGAAGTTTTAATGTCGAAGGAGTTTAGCAACATTTAATTTTAAGGGTATTATGTTATTACAGTGTAATAGACGGACGGATTAAGTATGTAAATTAAAATGTACGAGTTGAAGAGGTTATCGGATTGTTTTATCAATAGCGTCTAGCTCATCGATGGCACAGACTGAACACAGTGCCGGAATCACAAGTTTGTTACGGTGCGGGTTATTAAACGTTTTTATATGCATTGTAAGCCCTCTAGTGGTTTTTCCGAACTAAACCACATTAGCTATAGTATGATAGCTCAAAAACTATCGCAACGATAACAAATCTCATGGTTGCGGTACATCTGACTGCACTTGCTAGTTTAGTCGTGTCTTCTATCGGATTAGAGTATTGCACAAATAGTATTTCAGATTTTTTTTCGATTTCTATCACTATCGGATATTTTATTACCAGTAACATAACTCTGTATAACTAGTCAAATGGTTTTGAAGGATTTTCACCGGTGTTCCGGCGAGACTTCAACGCTGTAGCTCATTTAGTTCTTTTCTTGTGACTGAGCGGTAACGTGGCATGGACGTACGGATGAGCCTTTTTATGTAACTAGTCGACAAACGAGCCGCCCGTTGGCAAGTGTATGTATCCGTCGTCGTGATGTAACCGTCGCGTTGCCGATCAAAAAGGAACCGAATCTAAACCATTATTGGTTCGTCATTAGAATTGCGCTCGTATCCGTATAAATTTCCCGTGCGTGCGTGCCACCGGACCCTAGCGTAAGAGAGATTTAACACCTCTTGGACAACGATCTCGTGAGATTTTATTATACTGTCCCCAGGGGGTGTTAGATGTAAGCAAATGTTAATCAGTTCCGAATTCGGTACAAGCTCGCACTTTTCTTCGCTGACTGCTGTCACGTTACGTGAATACGAAGATTTTGCTCGGTTCGATTAACATTTTGTTTGATTTATTTTTAGTTAATTTTTTTTTCGCGTTTGGTGAGCAACTGTCGATACACTGCGTTTTCGGTACTTACTTCGTGATGGGTTACAGTGAAGGGTCATACATTAAATTAGATTTTTTCATACTAGAGCTCTCTTCGTGTAGACGATAGCGCCGGTCGTACGATTCCAGTTGTTCACTAAACTTTACTCAGTACATTTTAAATCATTGTCCATTAGCAAATTATTTAAAGGATCTCCGTCGCGTATTTGTGTGTAAGCGTAACGAATCAATTTTGTCCGCACAGTGCGTACGCGTCTCGCACGTTGGTGTTTTTTCTTTTCGATATTTAAGTTAGTTAACTGGGTGATTCGGGAAGGTTACGGTCGATGCGGAATGTCTAACGATGTTGGTTGACGGTGAGGTACGGCAGGCGCCTGTATGTCGATGGGTCGGCTTTACGTCTGCGCCCGCTACGGTCGGTACATACACGCCGTTACAGTTATTGCTCGCTCTACGCATGCCACTTTTAGTTATTATGAATATTTGATAGTAACGATGTCTGCAATGCCAGAATAGAACATCTTAACTAAAGGTTTCATGCGCACTGCGATAAAAATTCAAAATTCAGATCAAAAGGTAATTCAAAATTAATAACAATAGTCCATATTATATTGATAAATTGGCTAAGATGTCTCGGGTGACATATTGTCATTAGACTACAGATTTATTAGACAGATTATAGATGATGACCGTCGATACACTATTTTTGATATGCTCTTGTCGAAATTTGCAGTTTCATGAATGTTTATGTATAAGAATTTGCGGAGATAAACGTAGACGTGCGTTCGATTATTATAGTAACTTTATTTACAAGTTTATATTATATATTATAATATTATATTATAAAGCAAAGTAGAGTCTTGAGAGCCTTCGGAGTATAATTATATTATGGATAGAGAATAAGCGCTGGCAACAAACCATGTATATTCATTCCAATGTGACTTTCGTATTGTTCTACCATTAAATATTACCTATCTGAATTCGCCGAAGAATCGAATGGTTTCTTTTTGGCAGATTCGACTCTAACCTTTTAATGAAAGTACCGATATTTATGTTCCTGAACCCCATTGAGTGCTGATGATATCATACATAGATCCCGGCCGATGTATTGCCTAAACTTCATTGTGTAGTAAAACGATATACCTAAATGTATAATTGTAGAAATTGGGATCTTCCTCAAAACTAAAGCAATATTGAAATATCATTTTATATTGAAGTAATTTAATATGACTATACAATTTACGAGGTATAAAGGTGTTATTATATACAATCGTCGGTAGTAAGTCGAATACACATAATTTAGTACTACAGTGGTTAGGTGGCTGAACTTGCGCTAAGGTGAGGTAATTTTAACATTTTCAAGTTTGCAATGTATCGTATAATATTATAATAAGTAATGGAGCTGATGATATGGTTAAAAGTAGACATTCAGTAATGCAGCAAATGTTTGTTTCAATATTACAATAATCAATATCAAATTCAGTGACGTATTCACCATATTAGGAGGAGTGATGATAAAAAAAGAGTAAAAACTCAATATTTCTTGGTTTGGTGTAATTCAGAAACAACATTTACAGTCTGGTTTTTCCTTAGAATCCGTAGAATAACAAGCGTTAATGTAAATTGCAACAATATTGTTCCTGGAATATTAATATTTGTAAAGTTGATTTGTCGTGTCCAAATTTAAACTGGCTTTAGACAAACTGAAATATTAGCAAAATTTCCAGAAAATTATTTCAGCTGTATTTATCAAAAAATCATAATACAAGTTGGTAGTAATTCGGATAATTATTCTGATAGAGTCCGGTGAATAAACTAGATTTATAAAATAATTTGCCTTTTATTTTAAACACCTCGAATATATTTTGTTTTAAACGCACAAATAAAATAAAATAAACTTTTTACCTACCATGGCAAATAACTATTATTTAAGAAATTGCAAAAACTAACGTACAATTTGTCAAAATACTCTATGGGATTAAAAATCAGACTGTAGTGAAAGTATTTCTCTTAAAGGGACACACAGTTCTTAAATATCATCAATGTTATTATTAAAACTAACGTTGAATGAAATAATTAACTCAAAATTATGTCACCAAACAAAATTATAGGACATGTCTTTAAACAAAAATTTATTAATTACGACTGATTGGATCTTTTGGGGTGTTCTACAAAGTTACTATACCGCTGAATTTGCTACTTACAGCATTACTAAGCTTATGATTCTGAAGTTCCAACTCAATCATTTTAATAAGGACAGAATAAGGAAATGCAAAATGAAGTAAAATATACTCTTGAAGGAGCTTTACTTAACTACATAACTTAGTCATTGATTAGTTAGCTGCTAGTAACATTGGATAACATTTGTAGAAGTTATTGAAGTCATCCGTGACATAAATATAGTTTTATATTTTAGCTGTATCTGAAGTTTAATGTGTAAGGTATAAGTGTAATCAAAACTAGACGCCTATGGCGGGCAAGGCCGGAACGGAGTGTTGTTATACGAACAACAATTACAATGATAAAATCTAACATTGGAATGATAAAATTTGTTGCCAGGTCGCGCAAGTAGTTTTAGTTCAATATCTTATTAAGTAGATGTTTACGTGCATTCATTAAAGTGTGGATGTCTTCAACATTCAGTAGTTAGTAAATTTTTAGAATGCTAGTTAGTATAAATTGACGTTTCCAACCATCTGGTTTGAGCTGCGGGGATACTCAATTTCTGCGTTCGTTGCAGCGAACAGAACTCACCCGTGAACGGTATTTCTCGGATCAATATTACGTCTACTTACATCTAGATTAGAAGTATTTCCTGCAACAGTTTCGTTGTTACCGACTCGTTAATAATGCACTATGAGTTATGAGTTACATTCGTGAGGTAAGAACAGTATGATAGCTACTTGTCTAAAATATAGCTTTGGACGCCATAACACTTAATATTGTTTAAGATTTCTTGTATGTTATAAAACTGTGTAATCTATAACCTACTCATGATTATCTTTACTAGCATGCAGAATTTAGAACTAATAATGTGTGACAGAATTTTAGTCATTTTTGAAATTAAATTATTTTGTCATATTGACTTGCCGTCCATGTTTATTTTGCGAATCTGTATAATGTATAGTGTTTATTTTGCAGTATCTTCCTATTAGAAGTCACGAAAATACTTGCATAATTGTATATTTATATTTGAAAGTTACAGAATTAGTTATAATATTTATTATGCTCGTTGGGCATTATTAACCTTTTCTGGTATCTATAGTTCGTCGGAGAAATTGTTACTTCTCCATGTGACATTTGAAGTGTGCTTTGACGTTTTGTCTCAAAGAACTATTTTTACACTTTAAAAAACATTTAATGATAAAAAGAAAATATATCGTTAGTTTCTTAATATATAAGACGTTAGTATGAGCATATTTTAATTAGAGGTTTAATGCATGTCATAGTTGTAACTCGCCAAGTATTGAATGGAAAAGCGGAGCGTTTGTGGTCCTTTCGTTTGCATATTGCTATCACATATCAGTTGACGTTGCAATGCGCCCCTCGCCCGCCCTGTCGCTCCGCTAACGTGCGCGTGCGCACAGTTTACGCAATTTGGAAAGCCATTGTTTAGTTACAATAAAACAGATTTAGTACAGAATGTATCTATAAATTTTCATGTTAGGATTTTTGGAAGGCGCAGATGCCAGGAGTGCCTAAATTGAATAGAGAAATAGCTTGTCTTGTACCTCCCTTTAGTCGTCTCAGCATTTTGGTTCTCGTATGTTCTCCGCTCGTTTGTCTTTATCGTCCTTCGATTAATGCTCTCCGTAGGATTACAGTTAACTGCAACGCGTAAAGTTACTTAATAGTATAATAAGAGTGGGATTAGATTGTCAGCCCTGCGATGTTCATGGTATTGTATTTGGAAATCTACGTCACATCACAACCAGTCAAAGTATTGAAGATTACAGTATAGCAAGTCTGTTTAGTTCTAAATCGACGATGCATAATTAATTTATACATCTGGAATTGTAGTTTAATTGTACACTTTGTAAGTGTGGTGTCTCCGCCTATTAAAGTATGTAACCATTACAGAGTTTGAATGGCTACTTATTAGCGTACGTACATTTATATGATAATATTTTATCGTTCATATCGCATATTTTCTCATTTGCAACACACATTGAGTTAGTGAAAACAAGCGAACTGCTATTGCGTTTGCCTACGAAGTGTTTTCAAGTCTTTTCATGTCTTGTGTGAATAGTGTTATTGTTGTTCAAATATTATATCTATTGGGCTACGTGTAAATTGAAGCTTGACTTAATTTACATCTTCAATTGTAACAAAAATTGTTATCATAGACATTGTTGCATTAGATATCTATGCGTATAATTGAAATGAAATGTTATTTGGATCTATCTTCGCCAAAACTGATGTGCCTCAGACGCTGGCAGCCATGTACATTCTTGCAGGACGTAAGACTGACAAGAACTTTCTGAGAAATCGTCGACTGTGAAGTCTTAATGGTCGGGATGTCTATCAACAATCGGTTTATCTTTTTGTGGTTTTATTTACCTACTGTATTAGTTCTTATTAAATTGCAATTGTTTATAGACATCCTGCGTATATATAGAGTGCCCATACATTTTATACAACGTTTATTATAGCACTAGACATTTGGCTCCGTTGTCGCAAATGGTTGTAATTATAAAAAGTAATTATTATTATTAGTAAAATGATAGACTGTTTTGCACGATTTCTGGTTTGACCGTGTCTATTGAAAATTGTACTCATGTTGTCGCTTCTAATGCAAGCAATGCGTCTGCGCGCGACGTATCACTTTGTTATGACAAGTTACGTTAGTTGATCGCAGTCCACATGTGCGTTTCTGCGTTTACAGCATGCGGTGTTCACATTCTTGCAATATCTCCCTCTATAATTAAATGTACGTTTCTACTCAAACTCAAAATATTTTGACCTCTAGATCATTTTATTATTATTACTTTTACGATTACACATAAGTCTTTTTTGGCAAAATATTTGAAGTAACATTATTTAATTATTCAATATACTTATTCTATATTTAAGACACGTGTGTTTTATTTACTTATTTCTCCCAAAGGTTTATATTGTAAGTTAAAAATTTAGATATGAACAAAATATACTCATATTTTATTGCCAATGACATGAAAAAGGGAGATAGAAACATGATTTATTCTGTCTCGCTTTGCGTGGCAATTTGTTCTAGGACAGCAAAGTCGCTTTGCTGGACAAAATAAATGTGGGCTGACCCACGAATTATACCCTAGGTAAAGCTTCATACACTGCGCGCTCGAGAAATGCACACATACCTAATTAGATACCATTCCCGGACTCGAAATGTTGAACCACTGAACCACCACTATTGAACAATATTTCGTGTACTTAAACGTTTTCTATATGTACGTTGCTCGAGCATGCATCTGTAGGTAGGTACTAGTCTATAAAATTCTTGCTTGCGCCACATGAATTCATAATATATTATCTGTCTCATGTGAGTCACGCCCACCGGACACTAAACACGCGTAAACTCCAAAATAAAGAATTGAAATTTTGTGTCGGTAGGTAAGTAGTTCTTAAATTCTGTTACCGTGTTCAAGTTAAGATTATTAATCCTATTTGACATTGATTGTCTGCAGTAAGCACTTAATACCTTCTTATTGGACAGCACTTCAGTTTAGATAAGATTATAAAACAGAGACCTAATATTGATGTAAAATCTTAACGATAACGATTACACTGACGAAACTTTGTAAGTAGATTTATGTGAAGTTGGATAACTTGACACTTGACATGTATCATACCTACATATAAAAAAAAACTAAGTGATCGCTATGTGTACCTACATGACAAATATAAGTATTTTAAAATCATTCATAATTGGGGGACTTTATATCCCATAAGGATTGCGTGATGGGCTTCACTTAAAATTTAGGGTTTTTTTATTTAAATTGGTTAACAAAAGGAGGTTATGTGACTAAAGTTTAAAGTTTTAAACGATATCCACGCAGGCGAAGCCGTGGGCGGAAGCTAGTCACAAATGTGTGTTTATGTGCGACTTATGCGAATGGTACAATTGTGGCATTTAAATTAAAATAAGATCTGAATCTGAAAATGTAGATTGTATCTTTTACTTTTTAAAAAAAGGATTTAGGGAGGTATAATATAAGTAGGTACTTAAAAAGTCACATCCAGCAATAAGATCACGAGTAGATGCAAGAAATAGGTCAACAAATCAAAATTAAATTGCAAGTCACGTTTGCTATCTCTGCGGGTACTTACGCATTCGCGTGTATGTAATCAGAAAGAACAGCTATATCAAAACGGGTGTCTCACGTGTTTAACACTCTCCTTCCACACAGCGTAATTGACCAAAGCTGTGAAGTGATAAATGTGGTAAAATAATACACTTCAAATGACATGTAATTTAAACAAGCAATCTGATAGCGCGTGAACCATTTGAGTATTTACAGTTGCTCAATTATTTTCCTGTCATTATACATACATATGTATCAACCTGATTACTAGCGATATCGATAATTTTAATAAGTTTAAAATTATTGTTGGATAAAGAGTGTTCTCACATGAATCACGATACCGTTAATTAATAAAATATCGTTCAATGCAAATTGCTTTCGCGTCATGAACATCCTTTCCGTTATGTGCGAATGTTGGTAAGTAGGTACCTTGCAGATATTCATTTAATCCCTGCGTCATATGCCCAATAACAGAGACTTTACATGCATTACAAATTACTAAGTATCTAACTGGTTACAAAACCAACTGCAGTATTTTATTGTTAGATAGGTACTTGGGACAAAATTTCTCGAGCACTTCCGTGCTTCAGAGGGCACGGAAAGAGGTCTGACCCTTTTGTTATCATCAGATGGAGTCGTATTTATAGAGCCGTTTAGCCGTGCTGGCGACCTTCTATCGGCGTGAAAACTGACTCAGTTTGGGTTGGGCAAAAATAACATCCCCTAGGTCATTTAGAAGCCCACGATTACTAATAGTCTGCACTGCACCTCTTCAGTAATTATTATGAATTGATTATGGTTTGTGAAAATAAATGTACACTTTCAAAATTGAATAGTTTTAAACAATACTTATAAAGAAACGGCGGCGGGCGAAACCGTGGGCGGCAGCTAGTACCTAAATACGAGTACCTACTAGGTCTATGCATATCATTTCTCATAGTAGACTAATACACAAGGACAAGGACATACTTACTTAATTTTGATACATTTGTTACCATTTTTAAATAGTCCATTAAGTATCTGAATGGTAAATTATGTTACTTATCAGCGAATGATAAAAATAAACCAATTCATATTTTCTCAAGTAAATAAGAATATTAACGTAAAGTGGTCGTGTGTGTGTCTGTCTATCAAATATTTTTGACATTTTTGTATCTCGAAAGAACATTAACGTTTTAGGCAACAAACGGTGACCATGACCAGTGACCACCACGTAAATCGTCTGCTGCTTGTTGACTAATTAAATAAAGATAGATGGCGCTGCAATGTGCAAAAGATTTATTTTATGCATAGATTTATTATAAGTGTTATGCTACATCTATGATTTTATGTGTCTTTTTGCTGCAATTAATTTTTATAACGTTTAGGTAGGTTTGGTGCCTACCTACAGCATAAATAGAAATAGCATGTTTTTCAAGTTTACAAGGAATATTCCGCAAATATGTATGTATACTGAACAAATATTATCGTCATAAATATCATTGTATGTGCACAAACAATGGCATGCTATTTTTGTTTCTTTACTGTTGGGTAAATATGTACCTAAGTAGGTACCGTAAGCATAAAAATGTAGCCCCTCCGTGACAGTGGCAACGTATTGACTACTGAGGTTATCTAACGTACTTGTCATTAGTCGAAACGGAGAAAAAAACTCGATGACTCGACGACTTCGTGTTACATTAAAAAAGATTTCTCGAGAAACTCATTGTACCTATCAGAAACCCTAAGTAAAGTTGTAAGGACCTACGTTTATTAAAAAAAATATTGGTTCACTGCCAAGTTATCATCCTTGCAACCTATAACTGCCTCACTTCTGGGTTCTCCCACTACGCGAGGAGCACGAGCCCTAGTCTATCAAGTCACCACGCATTTGAAATTCCTAGGTATATGACGAACGAAGAACACTTTTTCAGAGTAAACGTGCGAAAAGGTTTCGAATCTTTACTTATGTCACGAATTTACGATCGACAATCCAGAATACCTTTGATTATATACAATACATTTCAAAACTGAAAAGTACCTATCTGTATGTGAGCAAGATTGCATTTAAAATAAGTATGTGCTTTTGTAAGCATTGTAAGGAATTAATGCCTTTTCTACATGTACCTACCTAAACATAAAATAAAAAAATATCCTTTAAACTAATAAACGGTAAACTGCATGTGCATGAATGAAAATTGTTGTTATCAAATGATATTACCGTGCTACCGTCGTATACCCTAGTTGTGATTGTCGTGAATGTGGTAACGTTTTTTTTGTAGTGACAAAAATTATATTGAACGTAGGATACGATTTACATCGTTTACCACAATGTTAGATCGTTAGCTTAGATTCGGTTACCTATCTACCTATAGGTATATGAAAATTCAGATTAACAAGTTTAAAATTCTGCCACTTCTGATTTAGGAAGTACCTAATGCGACTGTGACTGAAAAATAAATATATTTAGGTAGGTACTGGATTTGAATAGATACAGGATACAGCATCTCAGGATATCTAACTCAAATACATAATATATAATTTGTTACCTAGGTATAGGTAAAGTACCTACTTGATCTAATTTATGATCTAAGTATGTGTATAATACCAAAATACTTGTTTTGCGTATTCCAATTTATCTTATTCGATGTTTTATGAACGACCTCTGTTATATTTATCTGCGTTTGCAGTGGCAGATACAAACAGAGATTGTACTACGTAAGTATTGATTTATTATGCACTATGCTATCTCACTCATATCAAAGATATCAGTTGTGGGTTGTGGGGCATTATAATTATTATGTAACTACTTATAAATAGGAGTTCAGATAACGGAATACAACATCATCTGGAGCCAATTAGATACCTACCATGCATGTTGCGTAACCACATCCTTAGGTATAATGACAATATTTGTTTCTTATTGCTCAGCTTGTAGGTAGGTAGTGATTCTGATAATGGAGTCCTTGGTTCATTTCTCGGTTGGGACAGAGATTTATATTTCAGATAAGTACATAACTAAATTATTTTTTTTATAGCTAGGTACATATCTTTACTTGTTAATTCATAGGTACTACTTATCAATCAATTTTATGATCAATCGGCAACATCAATAATTGCGTATTAAAATTAGTACCTACACTCATTTTTTCGCCATCTAAAAATAAAAAACTAAGTAGAGATAAGTCAAACATTACCCGTCAGATGTCGCTCAAATTGGGACTACACGACAAGCACCAGCTTTAGAATAAAACAAGAATCATCAAAATATGTTCACCCAATAGTAAGAAACTTATGAGGTAACAAACATAAAAATACAGTGGAATTGAGAACCCCTTTTTTGAAGTCCAAAAAAATGTATGGGATTTGAAATAATTAAGGTACTTAGGTAATTTCCATGTTAACTAAACTGAACAGAGGCAGGCTCGATTCTGATTATAGTATAGTTTTTGTTAAAATCTACACAACATTTTATCTATGAAATACTAGGTAGGTACCTACTCAATAAGAACCTAGTAATGTCGCGTAAATGACGTCGATGGCGAATGATAGCAATGTATGTAGATAATATGCTGAAATGTAACGCATGTTAATAGTGTATTTTACTTCGTGAGGAGTTAGATGGGTAATTTCCTTTTCTAGCTACGTTTGAGTGGTTGGCGAATATAATAAAGGTATTTAGCGGTTGTTAATTGACCGATAGGTTCTAATAGGTACCCGACAACCAAGCATAAAGCGTGATGTTGAATGAACTGTGCAATATAATTATGTTGGTAAGTAGGTATATTATTTTATACCTGAGACCTGAGATCACTTTGGCATCTGTAGGTATTAATTTATTTTAGTTACCTACTAAGATTCACACTTTTTAGAGTCAGTTACCTACTTACAAATTACAAAAAATTATTAATTATTACATACTCATTCATTTCATGTAGGTACCTACTTTTTAGTTATAAAAAGTGTGGCGAAGCAGCTAGGTATTTCGATATTTTTTGTTTTTACCAATTTATACCTACTTACTTATCTATTATCCTACAGAAACAGATTCATTTCCTCTGATGAAATACAGGTATTTCATACATAATATATCTACTTACCAAATGTCCTTAATTAAATCGACGCAGTGTCATCTTAATCTGGTCAGTGTTTCCGTGAGATATCCGAAGTCCCCGCCGTCCGAACTGACCGCTAAAACTAAAGAAACTGGCGTAAGTGGAGTTCCTATGGGCAGATGAAGTAAAATTTCACACTTGAAATTGAAATGCGTTCGGTATTTTTTTTCACTAATACTTTTCATACAAACTTTGTTATAATTGTAGTTTATTAAGTCTAACTTTATTAGGGTTTCGTACCCAAAGGGTAAAACGGAACCCTATTACTGAGACTTCGCTGTCCGTCCGTCCGTTCGTCCGTCCGTCCGTCCGTCCGTCTGTCACCAGGCTGTATCTCATGAACCGTAATAGTTACACAGTTGAA
>DWJQ01000539.1:0-13865 GCA_018248915.1 Hesperia meskei straton | reverse complement strand
CATAAATAGCGTTGTGTGAGAAGTGCCTTACTCCTCATGTTCAAATATTTAATGTAACTGCGTTCTTTACGCATTCTAGAGCATTTATTTGATTCAAAAGTTTTTTCCCGTAGAAATGCAACTACTACTTTGCCCCTATGTTAGTGCACATTAAAGGGTATTTTTA
Source organism: Hesperia meskei straton (assembly GCA_018248915.1). Classification (NCBI taxonomy): domain Eukaryota; kingdom Metazoa; phylum Arthropoda; class Insecta; order Lepidoptera; family Hesperiidae; genus Hesperia; species Hesperia meskei. The sequence goes on along the minus strand of DWJQ01000539.1, from coordinate 13,699 downwards.
CTGTATTGTATTTTCCTCAAAAAAATTCGCCTTTGTTTCTCTACTCTACATCCTTCCTGTGTCTACATCCTTCTCTTCTGTACATCCCTTCTACTATCTCCATACTCCATACTGAAATCACGTGCATAACTTTGTTGCTCGGTTTTAACATTTATAATGATTACCTTTTGTTTCAACCCTCCGTCTAACTTTAATACATTATAATAAAGTGCTGAATCAAAATTTTCCACAGGCAAGTCACGTAGCATATTTTGGGGTCTTATTAAAAACGTATACATATCGCTCATACGTACTCGGTAAGAGGATGTTCTTGAACAATACCCGGACCATTTTCGAAAAAAACCTCGCAGGGCAATTTTGCAAAAAACCAAGGGAGATAATAGAAATCCTGAAATAGTTTGGTGACATAATTCAATCAAACTATTGAGTAAACTATGGCACATTGGGGTGCTAACACACGTTCTCGGAGCCCCGCTTAGCTCGTAATTTCTATTTTATTTGAAATTACTCAACCCTAATTAACTTTTAGGTATGTGTAATTAGGGTTTACCATAGGAATACGTCATTAACTCATTGTCTCGACATTAATTAAATGATGTTTCATGCATGCTGAAGATGAAATGAATTTACAGCCAAGCTTACACCAAAACGGTGTGTAACATGAGGACAAAACACGTAATAATATTGTGAGGCTATGTGTGTAGTGTTGTTTTACAAATTACTTAGATTATACTTGCATACTTTTTTTTATAATTTGAGTAGATAATTATCTAGAATACTTTTATAGTTTTCTAAAGCCATGGCCCAATGTGCTAAGTGAGTCGGAGTTTTCAAACTGGCCGGAGTCACAGTGTGCTCTGATAGTTTTGTATACCAAACTGCGGACACGTACGTTTCTTTCACTTTTCAGTGCGTTTGTTTCCTATTATACCGAAGCGAAAGTTAATTGAAACAGTTAATTGGATGCTATCCAGTTCTTGTAATGAAAATAAACATGATAGAGTGAAAACAATATTTATTATTTATGCGTATATTTCGTACCAGTGCGGCGCGCCGCTGCTGTTTAATAATTTTGTCCACTTGAAATGTTTGTGATGGTGATAGATTGTAGACTTGTTCATTATGTACAATTATGACCATTTCATGTTCTACTTACTTATTTTAACTGGAGCATTTTTAGGTAGGTCCTAATGACATCGTACTAGCGCGGCGCGCCGCTGCTGTTGAATAATGTGTCCACTTGAAATGTTTGTGATGGTGATAGATTGTAGAATTGATCATTATGTAAAATTATGATCATTTCATGTTCTACTTACTTATTTTAACTGGAGCATTTTTAGGTAGGTCCTAATGACACGTGCGAGCCGATGTTATGAATTATGATTGGTGTACCAATTCGATAAATACATAGAAGAATTGTAATATGTGTATACGTAGGACGTGTATCTCTGTGGTAGGTACTCTATGGGTTACTGGGTTGACACCGTGGCACGTTCCCATCTTCAGATTCATCTAGAAATACGAGGCGTTTCTTAAAAATTATATCATCTATTTTGTTAAAGAAACCATGGGAACCTGGGAGAAATTCGAATGATAATTAAAAATGATTTTAAAATTGTATCGTTGCGTCAAGCTTTAGGTACTTGATTTATATAGCACTTCTTTTACTTACAGTTAATTTTTATACAATGCTATATGTATATTAGTATTTGGCATAATATGTGCAACTCCTCATATTAGGCAGATATTGGTTGGTCTTAGCGTGTTACAGTTAGCATAAAATGTAGGTACCTTACAGCTCGTTCTATGCCCAATAACGTAACTGTCGATAAAGTCGAGCCGCAGCGCAATCAGCGTTTCAATATTACACCGTGCGGTTTCATATCGCCAAATGAAAAGGTGAACGCGCATGTAATCAAACTCGCGTTGGATATCAATAAAATGTCGTCCGCGTGAGTTGCCGCGCGATCCCTCATTTCGTTTTCATTTCATTCCATTGCGAAATAGAACCAACACGCTATCCATTAGTTATATACATATAATAGCGAGGTCTATTGCAAAATGCTGAAAGTCGCAGACGTGATGCTCTTGAACAAATTTTGTAGAGAAATGCATAAAATAGCTAATGTTTTGGTCGCTGCCAATTGGAAATTCCGGTTTGTTGCGAGTCGAGCTCGCACACGTATTACCTACCATTAGCTCTATTATTTGGTCAGGATAACGGGATAGTTTCCAAAAAAAAAACATTTTTATGAATTTTCTTGCAATGGACTTCGAGATCCTGTACACGCATTCCTACAAAACTTTAGGTGCCTGCCTGTAGAGCAATGTAGCAGATGGACAGCAGAAGCATATTAATGAAGTTCTGTTTGTCACCCTCCGGTTAAAGAACCCTAAAGCTTACTAATTGGTGACTATTCAAATGGCGTCATCCAGGTAGTAGGTAGTAGCATCTGGCATCGAATGATCTCGGATGCCACTTCAAGCTTCTGTGTTAGCAATGGTCCTTAGGTACATACATAGTATAGGTACATACATACATTCGACTTTAGCTGTAGTTTGAGTTTAGCTGTTGGTGCCTATTATTCGGTACTTACATACAATAATATTCTTGGCCGGCAACGCATCGCTGATGTCTGACCGCTTACCATCAGGCTCCAATGCTGATTTGCCGGATATTTAAATAAAAAAAATATGTGTCCATGGCGAGTAGCAAGTACGCTCACGATACCAACTCGTGTTTGAAGTTACACAATGCTATTTAGTTTTTATTGTACGATTGATGTATAGTTCTTTACAATCGCAAGTTATTCACTCAGTAATGAGTTGTTTTATGAGTGCGGCTGCAGTGAGAGGCGCTGCGTAATAGGTTTGATAAGAGAGAACATTTTACTCTTTGATTTGCTAGTAACGAATGCGTATGCGCATATGGATAAAACTAATAATATAAGTTATATTCGTTAATGCAGTATGTGACCAATAAAATACCTACTTTGTTATTAAAATCGTGCACATTGTATCGTACAAATGTATTGTACTCGTATTTTCTGAGGACGTTAATGGAATGATTGCTTCTAATGATTATCAGTTCGTAATTAGTCAAATTGATAGTTTTTAGCTCAGAAAATTATAGTAGGTAGCAACTGAGTGGTTTTATTAGAAAGCTGGTGCTTGTCGTGTGGTCCCATATAAATTTGAGCGACATCTGCCGTGTAGTTTTTGAGTTATCTCTGCTTGTCGGTGTTGAAGTCGGTTATAATGTTAAACACGCCATATTGTAGGATACTGGATAATATCGCTGATAATTTTAATTAGATCGACTAAAAAGACTCTGAAAGTTAGAAACACTAGGCGACTGGTTTAACTTTCACACCTTGGACAGGCCGTACTCATAAATCAACGACAGAAATATCTCGCAATTGTCAAACAGTTTCTGTGATTGGTACGATTAACAAAAACTGCAAATTACAAGGTTAATACGTTTAACTTTCAAATACAGATTAATGGATGACAGCGTGGTGTTAGTTTCAAAATGACAGCCTTATGATAAATGAAGATATGGGGGAAAAATAGGCCACATTAATTTATTTTGGTGAATGGACATTCATTAATCTAATTTGACAAAAGCTTATGGTAGTTGGTTAGATCGTTCAAGGAAACAGATAACTAAACTACCACGAAAAACACTAACAATAAGTGAAGTATAGGCCAATATTTCGATGCAGACGCATAGTTTGCACGAAAAAATTGACAGGAGTTGAGTTACATTTGACATATCAATGTAATCATGAAATGAAAACAAAAACAAATCAAGGCTCACTATCCCTGTTGCCATTATAGAATGAACCAACTAAAAAGTATGTGGAATTCTTTATTTGATTTCACGATTCTTTCTGGACAAACCTTTCCGTGCCCTACCTGACAAATTACAAGTTATCTAAGACTATCGTGAAAATCTCACTACAGTTCACCGATGAATTCAGCGGTAAATATTAAAAAAAAATGATTGCAGAAGTGTTATCTGATATCCATTAATCTATAAATGGGTGAATATACGCTATTTGATTTTTTTGTGTCCCACAAGGAAATTTAATCTATTCTATTTAATATTTATAATTTCTCTATTTGACACTATTTTTAAAGTTTTAATGATAGGGGCCAGAAGATATTCTCATATTTTTGTGTTTTATAAGTACCAGAGGAAAATGTGTTATCAGAGGAGTGACACTACTGGCAGAGTAGTGACAAATTGAACCAGGAAAGTGACACACCATTGTTATAAGATGAGCAAAGAGACTTATATTAAATAAAACACGTATAAATTATAGTATTAGAATATTTTTTATTATATAGGATACATCCAGTCTTTACAATTTCTTAATGAAACCTTATTATTATTATTAATATTAATAGTTTTTTAATGCTTAAGTTTTCAATACCCGTTTAAAATAACAGAATGAAGTAAACTCTGCTTATCAGTCTCATCTGTGATGAAAATAACAGTAAATACTAATGTTTAATAGTTTTTAAGTATAAAACAATCACAAAATTAGAAGTTTGTAACATTTAAGGCACTGTATTCTTAATCTACTTACTAAAAAAAACAAAAATATAAACTTCTTTCACAAAATAAAACAAAACTATCAATGATACACCGACCAGTCTCAAGGTTATTGAAACTTAAAAAATATCAGTCTACAGTACACATGAACTCTTTAACTTATTGCGAAGAACAGAATCAAAGATTTAAAAGTAATATTTAAGGCATTGTAATTGTAATCTTAATCAACTTACTAAATAAAACAAAAAATATACTCTTCTTTCACAAAACAAAACAGTATTACTATTAAATGATACACCTATCAGTCTCGAGGTTATTTAAACAACTTAAAAAATATCAGTCTACAGTATAGGTACATGAACTCTTTCATTTTTTATACTCAAATACTGAACAATCAATAATTTACTTTTCAAAAACATCAACTGGCTTTGGAAACTTGTAGAGTACTCTGTTACCTTTCATAAGTATATTTGGCACTGGTAATATGGTCAAGATCTGTTCCCATTTAACATCAGACATGTCATTGTCATTTATTTTAAAAAGGGTACCATCATCATTGGAGACCTTTAAAAATGTAACCCTGATGTCTCCTTCTTCTTCATCAAAATCTGATGAACATACGCCAGCATATCTATATTTTTTATTATTAATTTGGTATTCCACAAGAACAAAATCTCCCTTTTTAACAGACATAGGAGTGTCTGCATTATCTATATTAGATAAATTAATCAGATGAGTAGATGTTTGCGCAACCATTTCATTTGGCACATCTTCCTCAGAATCAGTATATACTGCCGCAACATCCAATTTGTTTTGTTTTTGGGGGTATTTAATGTCGCCTAAGTGGAAATGAGGACAAAAATTGCTACAAAAACAACTGAGACTCTTCATGTACAACTTATTGCTCAAATAATTTCCTCGTACTTGATGCACTTTTAGTGTACCAGTGAAAAGTTTAATATTTGGTTTATTATGTTCCAGTATCTTCTTTTGAAAATCAATTTCTTTTTCGGTTATCACAAATATTTGAATGCCGGGACAGTTTTTATCTAATTCGGTAGCAAAGTCGTTAATGGTAGCAATGTCAGTCCCTAAAGCAACAATTTTGTCAGCGGTTCTTTTACATGTTGCTCCGATACCATCTGGAGCTCCTTTGCCATGACCGGCTTCATGGTAATTCCAGGTAAAATCACAAATATTTCGATAGGTTTCAGTCAATATACAAAGTAAGTAGAAAAACATATCTTTGTTACGGTACTGAGTAACTGGGCCATCGCTTAAAAAATGAACGTTTTCTACTGAAGAAGGAAGGAGTTCCATGACAGGTTTAAGGTGAGCCCAAATTACAGGTACATTATGGCTTAAGTTTTCTGACATTGTGGCGAAACATTTTGTTTCTCCCTTGGTATATAAGACCACAGTGTGCAAACTTATTTGCGTTCGTGACCCACCAAAATGGAATGATTGAACCTCTGAAGAATATTTTGTATTATAGTTTTCAGAAAAATCCATATGGATCACAGCATCTTTATCAGTTAAGTTATCTTTTAGGCTTTTAATTGTTTGATATTGATGGACTATATTTGCTTCATGCTTTAAAAAAATATCAAGGTTTACTTCAAGTTTCGCCACAATGTCTTTTGGAGCACAGTTTGATGTTATTTTGGTATATTTTCGAACTCTGCGCTTTTTTTTAGTTTTAGTATCAAAAATATCCTCTACAACACATTGCCATGAAGAATGTTTGATCAAAACAGAATTGTCGAACTCAAAATAATATATGGAACGTCTTTTGCAGTTACGGCATTCTCGCATAAGACATTTTTCATTGTATCGGTCGCAACATAAATAATTAAGCACACTCTGATAGCTTGGAAAACTTATAATGTTTGCCTGTTTAAGGGAAGCCAAGGTTAGCTCCATGTTTGCATGAGTTATACATAAACAAGTGTCTCTTTGGTGGATGTTTGGAGATACAACCCAAAATGGTCGTAGTTGGCAAAAAAGTGTGTAACTTATCTTTATACATTTTGTTCTTATAAATTTGGTGTGAAGATTTTTCATGGTATCCTGTAACAATCTCTTCTGTTTTTTTATTTTACCTTTTGTAATGCAATCTTTTTTACCTGGGCATAGTTTACTATTGCAATCTTCTTCTAAAAACTCTGCGACTATTTTCTCTAACTTCGATTTCGTTTTATCATTTCTTATCTTCCGTGTTATGTCTAACAAACTTTTTTTTGCAGTAGATGACTGTCTTATGGGTTTCATATTAATTTGGTTCAAAACTTTGTATTTCTTGACTATTTTACCACTTAATACTTTTTTAAATATTTTCTTTTCATTGTCATCCTTTGTCAAATTCATATTTTCTTTGAGTTGATTTTGGATCACCTCACTAAATAATAGTTTTTGCTTTACCTCTTCTACTTTCTCTTTACTATTACTCTGTAAAAGATCGGTCACTTTTGAGTTTGGAGTCATTTCCTGTTTTTTGATGCGCAGTAGTTTCCTTTTAAAGGTGCGTACCTTTTGACGTAACTCTTTAATTTCATTTTTTTGTTTAATTATAAGTTTATTTCGTAGTTTCCGCCGAATTTCTGATCGCCTTTTAGCTGCCAGAGTGAAATTTTTTTGTGGAAGTGGAGGTAGGTCTTCAATATCAGACAGTGGTGTTACTGGAAAGTTTCTAGTTGACTGTAGCTTCACGCGAAGTCTATGCTTTCTAGTCTTCTCTCTCCATATTTTTCTGATTGCCCTTTGTTCCCTTTCGGTCATATCATGTATGCACCTAATTTGTCCCGTTTCTTTTTTCTTTTGGTACTGCTGTCTTTCCTTTTCTTTTAATTCTGCATTTTTAATCGGATCATTTTTAATTCTTTGATAGCGTAATCTTTCTGCTTGGCGCTTTTTTTCTAACCTCTCTTCTCTTGTTTGCTTTTTTTTCCCCATGATGTCTCTTATTGCTGCTGATGCTAGAATATCTAGAACAAATAAAATAAAGCCTTATATAAATAAACGCCTAACACACTCATACCCCTGCAGTAGGTTACTAGGTACCTGTGTCGCGGGTGGCATGGCCTACACACATAACACATTACAATTACACCCATGACCCATGACCCGAGTACAAATATTTATCTGTCACATGAATACCTGCCACGTTCGGGAATCGAACCCGGAACCCCTCGCGTCGCACGCAGGGTCGCTACCAACTAGGCTACAGGGTCGTCATTAAATAAATGAAGCATTAGATATTCAACGGAACAGAATTTCGTCACTTCTCTGGCGATCATGTATTTCCTCTGCCATGGAATTTGCCATGGAAGTGACGCCAGAGAAGTGACAAAATCGTATTTAACCTACAAAAACAACATCACTCGATTTTCGCACCACAGTTTTACGTAACACACGACATTTACATACAATAAACCTTGCATTGTGCAAATAAACAGTTTTCCAACAATAAAATACGAAAACATATGCTTACCAGAGGAAATACTCCAACGAGTGGCACAAACGCGCTCTACGAGATGAATTCGTAAACTGACGCAATATTATTTAAGTTTTGCTCAAGACCGTTAGCTTGCTACTAACTTCACACTGTTCTACGCGCGTAGTTCAAGGTTAAAACATATTCGGCGATTATAAGTGCAATTTTTCTTCTTTAGAGTTTTGCCAGATGAAGTGACGTATTTGTAACATGACATGAAAAGAAGTTTTTTTTTTAATATTCATAAAATGTTTTTACAGTTTATTTTGATTAAATATGTTTCGATCTTTATCAAAGTGCGTGATAATTTAAAAAAAAAACATATTTGTATACGTATTCAAAGTATATTGCCGTTAAATCATTATAATGCATTAATGGGCAGGCCAGAGGAGTATACATTTTTAACTTTTTAGGCTAATAATGCTTTAAATTAAACAATTACCGTGATTAGACTATGTGGTCTAGATAAAAGGCCATGATATTTATTGTTTAAACATAGAGAAACAATAATATAATAAGTTTTACATATTCTTTTTCTAAAGACCATTGAAATCCAAATAGCGTATATTCACCCAAATATATGTTACATCTGATTGTAGGACGTCACTTAAGTAGCAGCAAGTATACTATGTCTTTTCAACATAGATCCAATCATACAAAGCTACGTCCTTCGCATTATAAGGGATCTCTATTTGGAAACTAAATTGGATTGGTGTAACTGTTATTGTAACCAAAGGATCTATTTACATATTTAAATTCTTAACAAGTAAAACAAACAAGACAAGTCAACGAACATAATATATAATTCTACTAACTGAGCAGAGTTCCTCCACGGATGAACTTTCTAACTAGCTACCTGCTGCGAACCTACACGTTGAACCTTTAAATGCTGTTCCTGTTACCAACATCCGATAACCTAACCAAACCAATGCTATTCATTTATGCAAACGTATTCATGTCTTTCTACGCGTTCCGGTATCTCTGCACGTGATTTGAGGTTTTATGGGTTCTCCGTACATACATAGTTGCTGAAACTTTAAGTTGTCAAGCTGCTCCACGAACTACATCAAAGACATATTCGTGAAGATGCGTGTCATCAACATGCAAGATATTAAAGCTAATCTACTTACGCGTTCGCTTTGGGTTTGAAAAGATGTATTTTTTATTACAATTTTCTGAGTCGACACTTTTCCCGAAAGCATCAACAAAATTTGCAGAAGACCAAAAAATAGTGTCATCTTGTCAGCAGGTCATTAACGTAAAAGCGGTTGGAATACTAATGAACTATACGTTAGGCTCACCGTACTACGGAATAGAAAAGAAGCGGAAAAGGAACAAAAGCTGGTTAAGTAAATGAAAGTCGTAATTGAAAAGAAACCTATTACAATTATTATGAATCTTTTGATAGAAGTTAAGAGACATTTTGGTATCGATTTTTTCCTGATTGTCAACGCATCTGTACTGGAGTACTTTGCATATTGTTCATTATAAATAACGCTTCACTCTTTTAGATTTCCTGTGTCGTGGACAACGTACAAGACAAGGGCACAGACCTAGACCAATAACGGAAATTTAAACTGATCATTCAAATTTTCGCCTCGCTGGGAATCGAAACCGGGACCCTCAGAATAACGATCCGGCGTGTTAACCATTGCGCCAACCTGGTTGTCGATAATTACTTAACAAGCAATATCTTAAGGGACGACAAACAACGTGGCCTATATTTACTATTTCTATACTTTTGTGTCTTCCAAAGAATATAAGATTTCAATACAAAATAGTCAAAATAAGTAATAAAAATTTCCAATTAAAAAGGTTTGGACAGTTAAATTTTCTTCGACGTAAAGGAAATTCAAAAATATAAGATTCGTAGGAACGTAATATCCTACCGAGTGTACCGACCGATGACGAAGCGGAATTATTAATTGAATGGTTAATTAATCAATCTGGAAGTAGTAGTGGTAGTGAGGGGGCTACGTCTAGTAGTTCCGTGTATAATTTCGAAGACTGAATACGAGTAGGTACGGAGGTTGCAACAATCGTCAACGTCGCATGTCCTTCCGAACTTACTAATTAATCTGATTAAATATGACGTGGATGTAATTTGAAAATATCCTGTTAGTTTCAGATAAGTACACAAGATGTGATAATACGTTATTTTCAGTATTTTTAAATTTATTTTTAAGACCCTGTCTTTTTCTATACGTATTGAATTCTGTTACGATCTCAAAGGTAATATTGAAAGTTAATTTTAGATAACAGGTTGAAACATAATGTTTGGAGTTTGTCCAATATTACCAGGACCGCAACTTTTGATATCGATTTGTGTATTTTATTGCAGTATTGGCCTTCACCCATCAGCCTGTTAGCTGATATTGTGTGACTAAAATATTATGTGACCAAAAGACCTGGTAAATATAAACTATCAGGGTATGCAAAATTTTTCTACCATTACGGACCGAATTGCAACTAATATTCTAAACACAATTATGTAGTAAAGTTCTTTTATCATTTCTTTTACAGTTGTGGTACGATAATGAAGAAAAAGTTTTTAGTTCAGTTTGTCCTGAAATGTTCGGCTCATACTGACTTCCATTAAAGGATCTGTATGAAGAGTAAATTTTTGTCGTGTCTTCCTTCCTGTAGCCCTTTACGCATTCAATCTGGCACGTGTTTGCCCTGTCAACGAGATACGGTATTCTGCTCACGTCTGACTCGAATGCCGAAATATTAACCTCCGCTCCTTTTGATTCAATTACACAGTGTTTGATGTATTTGATTCAGCTGTGTTGTCAGATAGATACAGTACAGCGAATAATATTACAAATTTTTATGTAAACGACCCGCCTATTTGCAGTTCATTAAATTTCTGCTAGTTTGTTTACCCTTATATGACAATTCAATTTTGTATAACTTCATTAGCATTTTAATACCAAAGAACTAAAGTGACAGTGGGTGTGAAGCTAAGTGAATACGTTCAAGGGTTTAGACTTTAGAGCAAACTAAGCAATAGAGATAATCCTGCCTAACGAGTCTGCCCGGACCGAGCCAGTCAGCAGTCACAGTTTGGCGCGCAACCGCTTCAGACGTGTGTTTTGCGCGGCGCGTTCGTGATTCGTATCGTGATCTAAAATATAAAATATTATCCCAAACTAAAAATTCTTTTGTGAATTGGCACTGTTTTATGTGTTAACTGTTCTTCAGTTCAGTTTTAAGTGGTTTCCAAGATATTTCTTTGTTTATGTTGTGTTTGTGATCATTTTAAAAGACAAAAAAATACTTCAGGATCTGTGATTCTAGTTTAACATCAACTGGTAAGTCTATTATTGCTTGTATATGCAAAGCGAAAAATAGTTAAATGTCAAATACGTTTGGAAGGACACATTGTCAGGAAAATATAAATTTTCCTGTTTGTTGATCCCTTGCATGATTGCATATTCCCTATATTATTATTCCCCATCGTATTAATCCTTATTTATTTCTACCTCAGTTAAGATTAGTAGTAGTTAAGGCGGAGATTGACTCTTCAAAATTTATTTGTCACGCAAATCAACGTTACGAAATTAGTAAAAAACTTGGTATAAAATGTTCGTACATTTTAGGATAGGTCACTGAATTGTCGTGTTTCGTTGTTGTTTTGCTTGATTTGGTAGTAATTAGGTTTTTATTTAAATAACATAAAAATAAGTAGACAAGCCTTCCTGTGGCAAATGGTCATTGACATGGACGACAGTAAGAATGTATGCTAGAATGTATTCCAACCAACCCCATATTCTCCAACCTCCACTGCTCTACACCAATAGACGTATTTTATATAAAAATGTCGTTTCTCGTAGGCAATAAGCTATAATCGATGTGGGCGATAAGTTTGATTTACTAGACACAGTTCACAAAACAACTGTAGATAATAAACGTGACGAATTTGAAACTAATAAAATCGGAGAGCTGAGATCAAAAATCTTACAAACTTAACTCAAATAGTAGATAACATGGGAATCTGAAAGTGAAATTTAAAATGAAATATAAAAAAAATCTACATTTCAAAGGCCCGGCTTCCTTTATAACAGGAAGTGGTATAAAAACGTGTATGCCTTTTCGTCCTAAAAACCTGTTGATGAATCGCCGTTGGAGTTATGGTTTATATTTTATGCGATTCTCATATTGGCCTACACGTGACATTCATATTAATTTGTTCTAGCAATGCTGAAGGTATTTGTTCGAAAGAAAAAATACATTACATCGTATTGTAAGCTTAAGTATGTATCAAAACGTTGTCAAGATAGAAAGGGTCAATTGCCTGCTCAGCCTAAAAACCTTCCAGAAATATTGAAGAAAATGCCTATGGGAGCAAATACACATTCATGACGCATATAAAAGTAATACATTTTTACCCTTAAAAAAAGAGGAGTTTCTCAATTCGAATGAATCTTTTTGTGTATTACTTTTTGATTTTAATTATATAAAAACTGCTGCTTGTCGAGTGGTGCTATTTAAATTTAAAGGAGATTTGACGAATATTTTTTGAGTTATATAATACGTATTTAATATTGATTTCGACTACGTGGTTGATTTTATAATTTTAATGCTTGTCGGTGTTGAAGTCGTTTTTCTCCTTACAATTAATGCATGCAAATATTTAATTCGGACATGAATGTCTAAAACAGTTATAAAATAAACTTTTAGACTACCCGCAATTTTTTTTATCCTTTCAGTGTTTTACTATTTACTAACATCTCCGCTTGCTTCGTGGTAAGCCCGCATGGCACACTTTCGGTGTGCTCTCTCTACTTCCTTTCTTTAATCTGCAGAAAATACGGGCCCTAAAGATTTAGGTATGTGCTTTGGTACAGCGGATACCAAACTATAGTTTCAGAACATACACTTTAATTCAACGGAACTATGTTACGATATTTAAAATAATTTTTTTGCACATTGCAATACATCCAGTACATACAAGGACACGTACTTGCGATTGTGGCGCCCAGTTCGGGACAAAATGTAAAAAGCTATGTAGTGTGTAAATACTAATTTAATTTAATAACTAATTATACTAAGTAAATTCATTAACGACATAGTTAAATTGTTCAGTTTATCTTCACATCTAGTTTAAGATAGCCAGTTAATACTGATAACGTGCAACCGACGGTGTTGTATGATGCGCAATCAGCAACACCGCTTACATTATATTGCCTGTCTAGATTATTGATGTGACTCGTATGTCGCTATCATTGTTTATGCTTTGCAACATCTAATCTCTATCGATAAATCGCTGAGATAAATAAGTATTAGGTGTGATAAATAATCCCGATACGCCCTTCAAGGTTTTTTCGACGAATTTAGAAACAGGGCAATGTTATATTTTTATACGGGATTGTATGAGCTTAGTGTTTTAAATACTTGATTTACCAGTCTATTATGGTCAAAGCATTTACATAATCGAAAATTTGGATCATTGAACCTATGACGAAGAGTGATTTTTGTAGATACAAATCCCGCTATAAAAATATTCAGTCCCTAACATGAAGCAAAATTTAAATAAGTCACGTTGAATATCTCTTGCAATGTAAATATAAGCTACAACCCACTAATGGCCCACTACTGAGCACGGGTCTCTCCTCATTACTGAGGAGGCCTAGAGCATACTC
>DWJQ01000538.1:0-13867 GCA_018248915.1 Hesperia meskei straton | reverse complement strand
ACCGACCGCGCCCGCTGTTGCTTAACTTTGTCGATCGCTTAGGATCGACGCAAGCCGCCGGGCTATGAGCGCTTCAGACACATACAGCATTACATGTATATTCCCTGAATCAGTACCAGCCAAAAATATCTCACCTGATAGAAATCCCACGCCTGCTCCGAAAACGAACTGTGCTCTTCGGTGCCGGCGGTGACGCTCTTGTCTACATCGGAATCTTTATCCACACTGAGGTCCCAGAGCTGGCTGGGGTCCCCGAGACTGAGGGCTAGGAAGGTCCTCTCCCTCTCCATACTCCTTGCTAGACGCGGCCTTACTGGGCCTCCTTCAGGGCCTAGTTTGAAACTGGGAGCAACGACTTCAGGTTCGGTTTGTTCGGGGATGGCACTGTCTTGTTGTGTCGATATGTGGGTCCTCTCGATGCTGCGACGCAAGTGAGCGATGGTAGCTAGTTGCTGTTTGATCAGCTCTTCGTCGCTGTCGTTGCCTGACGTGGACGTTGTGTCGAACCTGTTGAGGATGAGTCGCTTTAGAGTACAAGCACGTTTCTATAGTCAGAGTGCTAACAGAACTGACACAAAATGTTAAATTATTTCACCGTTTTTCTGTAACTTTATGCGCGCTAATTGCAGACACAGCTTAGCCGATTTGGATGTGGTTTTTAATAATGAAGCTTCATTTAAATGTTAGTGGTGTATCAATCAGTACATAAAGAAATTCGTTAGTTTAAAGCATCACCACTAACACTATCTATTTTCTTGTGTCGGAAAAGGGACTAATACGAGTAAGAGACTACGACGCGACATTGCGACTAAGGGACAGGTTCCCGAATTTCCTCCAATCAAAACATATCAAATGAATTCTCCACCTATACAACCTTCAACATACCTATTCTTCCTACTAGTGGCGGGGTCGCTAGCAGCGCTTCGCTCGTTCTTATCCTCTATCTCTGGACTCAGGCGTCCACAGAAAGACAACGATTTGACGAGCCTCTCCCTCCGGACCGTCGTAGTGTTGTGACGACGCAGCTTCAGCCGCTTCCGCCGCAGCCAGTACTGCTTGTCGTTCGCTTCGACACACGACGTGCACGCTTCGGTCATTGTGTTCGTACTTGACACGTGACCCTAAAGAAATAAATGAGAATTAAGTAAATAAGTATGAAGCTATGAAGTCATAGATTGTATTGGTCCAATTTTATATTGAAAGGAAAAGAAATAAAAAAGTTGGGTATAATTTTTAACGAATATTTTTTTTAAATGTAGAGCTATAATTCTAATTAATATCATGAAGGAAGTAAACATTTTGAAGATGTTATTAACATATCATTCATTATTCATCAAAATAAAATATCTGTCAGTGTCGGTGTTAAATTAAGTTAAATATTGATCTATAATGAAATTACGATCATCTAACTATGAAGTATATTTACATCTTTTATTTCTGGTGGTAGGCTTTTAGTGAGATGCACATGGATGCTTTATGCCTTTTTTATGACGTTAAAATCTCCAATCCACCTCCACCCGTGATAACTCAAACACCACCCCATACCTGTACAGTGGTAGAACTGCCCCGCAACTTGGAGTTAGAGTTAGCCGGGGTGACCCGTCGGGGCGACGCGAGCGTATTGAGCGCCGACTCCGATATCGACATGTTGTGCGTCATGGCCGCGTCCGCAGTGGGCGTGGCCGCCAACGACGCGCCCGCTCCGCTCAGCTGGGACAAGCACGACACCGACCACGGCCGCGACGCGTTGCTGCCGCGCTTCTTGCGCAGCTGCACCTGGTGCCGTTACCGTGTTAGAAACGAGTGCGTAGTGGGTGGACAGGATAGTTAGGAGTAAAGACATGTCATGTTGATTAGATACAAATAGATAAATATAGATATGTTGTGCGTCATGGCCCCATCAGCAGTGGGCGTGGCCGCCAACGACGCACCCGCTCCGCTCAGCTGCGACAGACACGACACCGACCACGGCCGCGACGCGTTGCAGCCGCGCTTTTTGCGCAGCGGCACCTGGTGCCGTTCGTGTTGACGTGTCAGAAACGAGTGCGGTAGGATAGTCGGTGAGGATATGTAGATTAGATACAGGTAGATGAAATATCAGATATTTTATTTCTGCTGGTAGGCTTTTAGTGAGATGCACAATATTATTACACTTATATAATTTAACTTGAAAATAAAATACTAACATATTAAATTATTATAATTTAAAAAAAAAACTAATGACATATAAGTAATGTAATCCTAAATCTAGCTGAAACTTATTATTTAAAAAATCGGAGAAAAAATGGAACTTTTGATATTCTTCTTATAGTATGCACTTATTTACTGTACTGTATTTTATGTTATCTTTTCAACTTAAGAATTATGTGAGCATAAACTATTACATGACATTTCAAAACATCTAACGATAACTTCGGTTGCTCGTGCGAAAAAATTTTTCAGATGCACAAGCATATTTAATCATTATGGGAGAGAGATCTTATTAATTTACAAGTTTTATAATTAATTTATGTTACGCCTCGAGTATATGTATCATTACATATGTACATATATGTAAGATTATGCATGGTATTGAAGTCAACAAAAAATAATTTTAAGTTTGATCCTTATTATATCTAGCCTAACCTTCGATATTTTTACTATAAAGCAGACATAAGAAGGTTCTAAAGTTTTAGAAAGTTTGATTATGAAAGCAAAATGAAAAAAGGGTTAAAAACATACATGCATGTGCCATTTATTTGCACTTGTGCACGAAGATACCTTGCAACAAAAAAACTGCAGTGACATACGTGTTTTCACAACCAGAAAACAGAGATGTACACATCAGTGTCAAGATGGAATGACAGCACATTGAACGACCAGCATGACGCGAAAGTCAATCAACACGGTACTGATTTAATGAAAATTAAAACGTAGCACGAAAAAAGCGAAGAAAAATATGATTTAAACGGTGCTAATAAAGTTATTTTTACCTTCGCCTGATGGGTCGGTGTGACGGTACAAGTCGAAGTGCTCATGTCCATAGACGAATGCAGATTCCGTTCCTCGGACGTTAAAGAAGTATCCACTTCACTCTCGGTGGTGTATTCGCCTGAAGCGTCATAGCTTTCTGTGCTCTGGAAAGTATCGACGAAGGTTTGAACAGTGACTTGTAAGAGTTGAGGACACTTGACTTGTATAGGTTAAAAAGTGTGTTAAGTTTGTGTGATGTTCACACGTATTTTACTATGTCACGGATACTCAGGGTATATTGGCTTTATGGTGACATAGCGATCCAGTTGTAAGTGTTGGTCATGCAATGTCCTTATTCACTTGAACAACTTTTTTTTACGCATAACGAGCACTTTTTAATGTACAATGTAACTATCTATTAACCATTTACAAGTTAAAAAGTCCCATAAAGCAAGTTAAATAAGTACACAGTCCTCTTACTCGACGGCTCCTAAATCTTAATTTTTTTGCCTCTTAAAATAGTAAGTAAATGTGAGAACCACCAGTACCATTACAGGAAAAACCACTTTTATAAGTGAACCTGGAAGATGGATAAGGCAAGAAAGATTGGTTGTATTATCCATAGTGCCGTGGTTCATACAGACATTAATCTCGATGTAATATTTTCAAGTGCAAGAAAACCTGTTTATTGATTCGAATGGATTAACTTTAAAGTTCTAGATTTTGCAAGACAATACCTGCAGATTCTAAAATTTATTTTAAGCCCGTGAATTCGCAACACAAACTTATAATAATTTCTATATTTGAAGATCCTTACCTGGTTCGCGTCGTTTTTCCCATCAGAACTTTGATTCAGCCACTCCTTAATCCTGGACATTTTGGCTCGACTCGCTGACTTTCCCTCATCATCGAACAACGGTTTGAACGTTCTCGTGCCTTTCTTCTTAGCCATCTGTTGCTGTGCCTGTTTCTGAACCAATTCTTCGGCTTGAATCACCAAACGTTCGATATCCTTACATCTCGCGTTCTGATTTTGGTCTACTCTTAAAAGGTCTGGAGTCGGCGAGCCTAGTTTTGGTTTCGGAGACGCGGGCGTTTCTTTAGGTTTCTCTTCGTCTACAGGCAACTCGCATTGGATTTCAACGGATGACGTCATTAGATCTGTTGAATCTTCGTTCGCGATTTTAGCGCCACCAACGTAAGTCCATTCCTCCTCGGAAGATTCCTCTTGTGACTTCTCGTCGGTCTCTATCATCTGTCTATCGGAATCAGTGTCGTGGTGTCTGAAGTAGAATGTGGCACAATTCTTTGATTTCCGATCCGATTGGTTGAACTTTGACGTATCAACTGGCTTTTTACGTTTGACTACCGTCGGTGGCGTTTTGATTTCTTTAGGAACTAATTCTGCGTGTTGGTCGTTGTGTGTATGGACGCCTGCGAAATGAAAGGATGTTATTGTGCGTGTGTCTTCCGATGGGTGTAATAGTGTTTATTTGTTAGTAAACATTCACCATTTCTCGAACAATACTCCACTGTTGTTGTGAATGTGCGTATTGTTTTTACATTCAAATCATTCAGCGAGAGTGGTCTTACATTGTTTTCTTTTATGAGAAAATGGAAAGTTGACATTCTCTTATTCATTGATGATTATGAATGTGGATGCGATGCGTGTGTGCGTAAACAGCAATATCATTACCACAAGACTGTATTCATTGTATGAAAGTGAAAAGGGTCGTTTAAACCGTTTCAAATAATGCTTATCCTACATCTTTTATGTTTTAAGTTGTTGCAAGTTATTTTGTTTCAGGGCAAAGATCAAAAACAATGGATCTAAGTTCCCATACAAATGTGATAATTTGGAGATCATTAAAATGTTTAAGTGTATAAAGTAATGTAGTTTAGTCATTACTAAACCGGTAGGTTACTCATCGACTACCGTCATAACAATGGGTTTTATTTAGTAAATGTTTCACATTTACTTCAAGGAGGAAAATATCTCAAAATATTCTTCTTGGTCAACCTATGGAGAACAGAACTGACATGAATTTCAATTTACTCATAATTCGGCAAGGGCTATATATATTTAAGGGAGAGGAGAGGACAGGGGTGCAAGGGGATAGGGTGACAGAGACTACGAGATCGATAAAAGGACAGATGTATACCTATTTAAGGGAGAGACCTGAAGACAGGTTCGTCGTAAACGGGCGTGCAAGGCATACTTACAGCAGCTTACGGCGCCCGTGTCTGAACACGCAACAGCCCCCTTATTATGAACTCTTAATCCCAGACAGTTTACGTTCACAACATGTGGGTGAAAGAGACAGCGCTTTACAGGTAATAAGGCGCTGTCTCTGTCACCCACACGTTGTGAACGTGAACTGCCTGGAATTAAGAGATCATAATAAGGCCCCAGGGCAACATAACTCACTACTCAACTCACCATCAACCCGATCCTCGTTGACCGGCACCGTCTGGTCGGTGGTCCGGGCGCGGCCGTCGCCTGCGCCGGGCACGCGTCGCTCGTCCGCCATGTTGCCGCCGGGCCGCACCAGCTCCGACTCGCAGTCCGAACCGAAGCCGCGCCACGTGTACGTTAGCGCATATTCCTGTTCGTCCTGTTCGGGAGACGATTTAATTTTACATCTCTACTCAAAGCGAGGTATGGTAACTTACGTTAGCGGGGTAACTTAGTAAATAAACGAAATGAGGTTTTTGGAATGAAAGTGGTAAACGAATTTAGCAGAAGGAGTTAAATGAAAGGGAAAGACTTTTGTCTATTCTTTCATCAGTTATGAGATAACGCCGATAATGCCCTTGATGGGCGCTGAAGGCTCTGGTAAGAAGCTCAAAATTAGCATTATATATGTAGTTTCAATTGATCCCCATCTTTATGCCTTTAGGGAGGGTATTTCCAGAAATCCTCTCCTACACTCCCCAAGGGACATGCATGCTACATATAATAGCTTCTTGCATTCAGTAGTTTCACACTTACGTTAAGTGCTGTGCGTTGTCTTTCAGTCACTCATTCAACAACGAAAGAGTTTCACACTTCGTAACGGAAGAGATTAATGCAGGTACCTATCCTGATGCCATTTATCCAAATATTATCTGTACAAGCTACCTCAGACGCTGACTGGCGGCTGTCCGTAGCCCCGTCGCGGTGCCACGCGTTGACGGGCGTGCGCTGGCGCCGCGGCGAACCGCGCCGGCTGAGCCGCGGCTGCTTGAGTGCCGGCTCGTCGTCGCTGTCACTCACCACCTCCGCTGGCACGCAGTTCTGGAATGTTAGAGAGAGATGGTTGTAGGTTTGTCGGGTCGCGCTTTGTTGTTGGTGGAATTAGGTCGAATAGAGATGCGTTTTATCGTTTCAATTTCTATGCGACACTTCATTATTTATATTATTTCATTATTTAGTATTTTGGTTCATTAATTATGATTTTTGAATTTATGCCATTATTATAAATGGAATAGGTAATTCTGTCAATCTGTCCGCTACCTTTTCACACGTAATCTACTGAACTGACTCAGATGTTTCGTACTGAGATAATTTAAGACTCAAGCAAGTTTAATAGTTTACTAATGAACTAGCAACCTAACATTCTTTATCTATGGACTAACCATCCCACTCCCGATAATCCTAGAAGAACCTCCACTGTAAACTGTCTCTAGCTGCGTACATCCGTCACATGATTCCCATTAAAAATGTATTAACAGCAATACCGCCGGCCCGCCAAGCGGTTATCTAAGTAAATCGTAATCTCGTAAACACAAATCGTCTAGCGGTACGAGTGTACCACTCGTCTACCGATTTCATGCGACGGGAAAAATAACGGTGCACACGATTTATACGAGATTCTTATATTTAATTCCGATAGTTTAATAGCATCTAATGCTGTCACTACTAACGAAGCGGTTTAATTAAGACTGAATTGTACGGAGGATGCACTCAGCAGTTCAGTATGATGATGAGTATTTGGCTTAGCATCTAATCATGGGCAGATTTTCTGAAGCGATTCCATGGCAGTTACAATTATGAAAAAACCTCACAATCATAGGTTTTATTATCATGCAAGACAACCACTAGAATGCCCAAGTAATTCTGAGCATTCTCTCATAGGCGCCCATACAAACATTTATATGTATACTAGCGAATATCGAATCCGACCAAGTCATATTTCATGGTCATTACTTCATTACGGATGGAATTTTTCTATTAACCAAAATAAACTCAAAAGGTTATTGGACTGCATTTTCCAAATGGACTCTCATAAGTACCAAAATAACCGAAGTAACACGTAAATTACAAACGCTTCAAACGTCTAGTAATATATTAAACTTTAATTTAATTCGTTGCCTCCAAGGGCACATAAATAAATTAATTTATGAGAGAGTAAAGTCGTTTTAAAAATCCTCAAAATATATGGCCGACGTTAATGAATAAATTAACCCTCAAATAAAGCGGGATGGTCGCATGTACACAAATCGAATTAGATTTAATGTATCCTAGCGACCACAAATCACAACATAAATCCTAGTTGCGAAGCAATAATAGAATTTATTGGAGAGCGTGCACGTGGCTAACCCTTGAGTATTATCAACCCCTTTAGGATAAAAAGGCCGTTTTGCCGCCACTTGGGGCCATGTTTGCAAACAGGGAGCAGCGGGTGGTTGATTGCGCTATTGACGCTATTTTTGACGGCGACGAATCGTGCGAAACTGCTAAGGGAGCGTCCACACGGCCCGTTACTTCAGTGTTGCGTTAAAGCGAGCGTTGTTGTTGCGTTTTTTTACATAGTAATAACCAAAATGTGGTCTTTCGAGGTATTTCGAGACAGACTGATCAAAGTTCCTGAAACAACGTAAGGCTGGCACGCCGCGCCGTGTGGACGCTCCCTATACGTAATTGTACAGCGTCCAAGTAGCCTCTCAATGGCAACAGCTAGTTTTTTGAAAGACCACAAAATGCTTCTCCGTCACGGTCCGCGAGCCCGTTGTTATACCTAGAATACTAAGTTTTTGTGCAAAATTCATAGTAATTTAGGTATTGAATACGTACCCGTGATTTACAATGGCCTTGCAGCAAACTTTGCTGATCTAATTTGATATTTTAATAACATTTTATAGTACCGGATATAACATTTCTATACAACTTTTGAAACAAATTTAATATGGGGTTTTTATTCTCAGTAGAATTTACTTAACGTGATGGATAGTATCTATATCTACATATTTATTGTTTATGGTGATGTTAAAAAGAGCTACTAATATAATTTCAATAAGTCAACGTGTATAGGAATAAATCGCATTTAATGACCGCGGAACTAATGCCAAAATTGCACAATACATAGTAAAATTTTGTGCATTTTGTACGTAAACGCAATAACTATCTACCATTGCAAATGACTTCATGACTTCGCTGTCAGCCAACGGGTTAAGTTTTTGCGATTGTTGGCGCCAGCGACTGTGATAATTAGCTTCTTTGTGCAACCATCAATAACTTTCCTCACTCTTGTGGTCGCTCCGTCGCAAGTTTTAAGTTAAAATCGTGAGTTGCATAACAAATTGCGGTCACTCTAATGTCTGGTTGGTGTCAGAATACGAATGTGTATGGCGGAAGCAGATTTGATATTGCCAATAATTTGTATGTAACTATCAAATTAGTGTTTGTAGTTAAGAAATGGGAGCATCACTGTGCACAATGTCTTCTTTTTTGAACCGGCAGACAACTGATGAGGCTATGGCATCAGATCTCTCTTGTTAGAGGTCACGGGACTCTATATTATATAAACCGTATATCTCAAGATGTGGCATTCGTGACAGGTTTTCCTAACTTCTTAGCCACCACCCATAATGCTTCCGTGAAATATTTTTACACGGGTACCAGTGTAAGTCATTTCAGGAAGTGTATAGTTTGGCAGCACATTGATTTTATTCTTATAGTCCGTCATGCTCACGGATAGAAGTGATATCATCAGGTCTACTACCTGGCATACTTATTTGACCACTTCTAATAATATTTCAAGTTCAATATTGATAACAATCAAAACTGTTTACAGTTGAATCTCGCATCATCCTAATGTCTTTAGAGTCACAAGAGGGCAATGGCCAATGAACCTACAAAAGTAGATCGATGGATGAATTCAACGAGTTTTATCAAAATATTAAAGTATTATTCTTATAACAGCACAGTCATGTTTTTGTCGTGAGAGGAGCCATTGTTAGTTGAAGATAATGTTTTGAGATAACCAAAATTGGCTGCGCCGGCAATTTAATAGTTATTCCAAGCATTGAATTGGACGTGTTGAATGAAAATTGGACTAAAAATATTATGACACTTAAAATATCTAAATCTCGAAGGAAAATGTTGAGTGAATTTCTTCCAACAACTCTCAGTATTTTTCCATGTAAAATCAATTCTAATTCTAACAATTCATTATTCGTTATTTCCATTAGTATTCACACTTCGACGTTTGTACGGGACCTTTGTAAGGGAAATTAGTTAATTACGGTTCGATCTGGAATGTAGCACGCCAATCCTTGATAATAAATAACCTTCACAGTAGTACCAACAAAAGGTCATAGCCGGCAGCCTGTGTCGATCGCAATGGATCAACCGAGTTAAGGAATTTCATGCGCGGTTGGCTGATTGACCGCTGAATAACTTAGACAGTTCCAAGATTTCGAAGAATGTATCTCCATCGCTAGGCGGTAGGTATAGTAACAGTCGTTAGCCTTGTTGAAGAGTCGGTGAACGCATAACTCCTAACACATTAGTTGCCCCTTACAAAACTATATTAAACAAGCGTGATGCGGTATTACCGAGTAACCACGAGAACGGTAAACCATGTTAACCATAAGAGATTGGAACCTACGCCTCTAATGATTTTTTGCGTAAATAGCCCAAATACTAGCAAATGAGCTGCCATGTGGTAAGTGGTTATCATCATCCATTGCCAGGCTATCGGCGACAATAGAGAACCAAAGAAAAGGCAGAAGCCGTTATTTGATTATATTATTATTCTTGACGCGACAGACTTCGAATTCGACAACAAGGAGGAAAAAGAGAGGGAAGCCATTACCTTCTTATAAGTCTTGTAAATACAGGCCTACAGTTCAACAAGAAGAAAACAAAAGGTAAGATAGAACATAGAAGCAATCACTTGATTATTGGTCTTGGCGAAACAGACCTCCATTTCAACAAGAAAACACCAAAAGAAAAAGACAGATCTTCGAAACAATCACCTGATTATCAGTCTTGGCGAGACACGCCTCCAGATGGCACTGCCACTCGATCGCGCGCAGGTACAACAGGTGCCAGCGCCGCTCGAGCGCGCGCGCCGCGTCGCCGCCGCCGCACAGCCGCACCACAGAGCTCACGATCCGCCCGTGGCATTCCACGTCCCTTTGCAATACCTGGGGGCGACGAGATAAAAAGTGTAAATTTTGAAATATTCAAAAATCAAAATTATTTATTCATGTAGGTATTTTGTCAATACACTGACGTGTGTGATCAGTACGTTGAAAATGGATACATATTAGCTGAGTCGCCGAGCATATGGAATCGAAACTCTCCGCCAAAACCGAACTTATTACCAGTGCTCACAGTTCAATTTAGCTTGTCAGAAAAAAATACTAAGGACATTTTTAGATAACGCCGTTATTCTTAAATGTGCCTTAATCGCATTGGCGGAACGTTGGCATTTGTGAGCAATGCAATTACATCGAATTCATATAAGTTCATATCTGTTCTTGAATAAATCTATTTTGTTGTAACTAGCCATTGATATTCTGTGGAATTAAGGAAGGATAAGCTCAAAACGCGGCGTTGACACTAAAATATTTAAAAAAATATCGGGGTAGGTACGTTAAAAAAATGAATAATGAAACCATTTTGTGGGAACTGAAATAAAATCAAATACATATTTATTATACATGTAGAATGTAGAAAGAACTATGGTCACGCGACGAACAAAAGGACATCAATATATTACAATCACGACTTATGGAAAAATTCAAATTAAAATACTTTCGAAGATACATCGACGGCGTGTCTCGTAAATAATACACTAGCACCCATGTCGAATAGATAAAAATCGAAAACAATTTCAAAACAACTCGTTATTCCATACAAGGTTTGGGAAACCATTAAACGCGGCCCTATTACATACCGGGTGATAAAAAAATATGATTCGACTCCACACAAAAACGTCAGCGGGTCACAAGAAAGCTATGCGCGTCCAGCCAATCAACAGCAACAATGAACGTTGACACTGCAGTCAAAGCCATTTAGGATTTGAAAAAATAAAAGAACAAGCTGAACAACAAAGGGCGGATAGTGGCACGTTCCGGCACGCTACGGTAGTTGCGCTCCTCTGTAACAATAGCGGCCGATATTATCCACGGTGCTGATTCGACAGTAAACAACATAATAAATAATTGCGAAATGCTCAGCACTGAACAAGGCGACAATTCAGTCACTTTGAAAAGGGAAGAGTGGTTAGAGATTGAAGAGTGAATGTATTTTATACAATACCAACAAAGTAAAATGAAAACTGTTGACGCCCAAGTCTTATAACAAGTAGTTTGAAGAACTGTATCAATTGAAGATTCCCTTCGGGTGGCGATGAAGAAAACTGTAGACTATCATAGGTTTGTTTGGGTTATCACAAAACCATTCAAAGCTTTTTAACTACAATTTAAAGCGATTTAAATTCGTGATTTCTTGCTTATTTGATGTTCTTCTACCTAGCTAATTTAGATTTAAATTAGTTCAAAAATGGCAAACATGTTTTAATCAGGAAAACAAGTCTAATAACTGAACAGACTAGAAGAAAATTACGGTAAAATATCAAGTAAAATATATGTGGCAAGAAAATAGTGATGATTCTAAGATGTTGATCTTCATAAAAGTAGCTTAATAAGTACTTGAAGATAAATGAAGAAGATAATACAGAACATGCGTTAAGAATTCATAAAGCACTTCTCTATATGTAGATGTGCGCTGTTGAGATATAAACAAAATTAAAGTGACAAGAATGACGGCCGTGAAAATAACAAATGTGTTAAAATATTCAACCGCAAACGAACATCAAATGGTAAAAGTAAGTAGGTACATCAACATTAATTTGTTTGATGACTATGAAAGTTGTTATGGTGTGAAATATTTTTAAACATTTATAAAACAAACTTTAACTTACTAACGCTCTGTACGTAAAAATAATTTGTTTGGAAAACTTACAAGTATAAGCGAGGTTTATGAAATGGCTTGATCAAAAAATATACCTATTGTAAGTATAACTAGAAATTATATTTTATCAGTCATTCAAGTTTTTCTTGAGTATTGGCAACATTTCTATTCTCAGTAGCTCTCATGTAAACAAAGAGTTATGAACATTCAATCATTTGAATGAATTTAAAATATTTACATTTTAAGTACATTGCTTTCATAATCGAACAAAAATTTAAAGAATTTAACAGAATGTCGTAGCAAACTACGAAAAATCAAGACATCTCAAATTGATTTCAAACTGTAATGAGACTTACTTATTCCGTAACGGAGTATCAAATATTGCCTGCAACAACGATGCATTCGTACAAATTGCCATCGCACAGATAAACGCAACGATTGCCTATCAAATTACATTTTATCGAGATCGTTGCTATCATTACCGATTCGATTACGGTTGAGAAAACGTCGTCGGTACGGACGAATTATCGTTGTGTTCGGATATTAACGTAATCACAATACGGTAATTGAATAAATTTGTTGTATCTGATTGTTCTCTGTTTAGATTGTGAGGCGCTTACTCTCCGTCAGGATTGAGATAAAGGCAAAACAGGTCCTCGGACACGCCGTGTGGCTGTCTTAGATCATTTGCATTATCGGGGCCTACAAACGCTTAACCATTCCTTTTGTCTGTTACGTTGAGGTCGAAAGATAAATCAGTTAAATAATGCTAATTCTATTTATCACAAACTAGTAGTCCGCCCTAGATTCGCTTCGAGTAATATGCTATTAGCTGCTTATGCTTTAGCTGCACCATTAGTAGTTGATACCCTTATTTAAGAGACATTACTAATTTTAACATCATTTCATCGTATTTGGAGTCTTTTTTCATGTTGCAAAAAGACGATTGTCACCTTTAACCACTTGCTGAAACATCGTTGTGTGATAAGCAATGTTCACAAAGAATTATTGAAAATGAATACACACATTGGTCACTATCTTAATAAATCTGCAAATTTTACCTCTTTTAAATTATAATAGCCTTATATCGTTTTGCTTTAGAACATGTTACGTAATTTATAAATTTCGACGCCTTGTACTATCGAACAATTTGATTCGTACCCCACCTTCAGCTCATTTTCTTATAGCACATTAAGTGCAATTAAGTCGAAATTCGTTTAAATAATCGTTGCCTTGGAAACAAACCTGTTAATACTCTACATGACATTGACAATACATTATATTATCTTACGTCTGTTTCGAGATTTGTGTTTCTCAATACTTTGACATATTATAGAATACTTCAACATACACATTAAACATATTGTCTGTCCATCATGAAGTAAAGTGTTTCTAATCTGCAAAAACGATTTCGGATAAATAAAATTAATAAAAAGTGACAATAACTTTGTTCGTCTATGGGCTTTTCACACTTAAACTGCTGAATCTGCTGAAACGACTGAATGCTGAATTTATTGGAAATTATATGGAGAAGGTTTAATATTTTGGAAAAAACAAAGGATATTTTACTCCTCTAAATAAATTCCCATAGAATCATTTTAACGGTATTTTTTTTGTTAGCTGGTAAGCCGCGGGAAAAAGTTGTTAGTGAATGGCATTGAATCGGTTTTTGTAGTGGGTGATTTTAATGCCAATTTAGATGAATTATTTTATAAAGAGATGATAAGT
>DWJQ01000537.1:0-13871 GCA_018248915.1 Hesperia meskei straton | reverse complement strand
CAATCGCCCCCGGTTAGAAAGAGAAACAACGATAACGGTAATTACCTATCTCTCTCCGATCCCGATGAGCCAGAAAGCGAAAGGTGATTACTAAAGATTTCGTCTATTTTTATCCGAAGTACGCTCTGAAGCCTGGCTTCTGCCCTCTAGTGTAATATCTCTATGGTTATACCAGCTATGTAGGCACACCGCACACACGATACACTATGACGTCACTGAAGCATAAATCACGCTATCGAAATTTCTAAATCGCCCGGATATATTTAACACCCCAAGAGCATTCACTTGGGAGGAGATCTCCTTTTGTTAATGTTAATGTAAAATTTAAAAATTAGTTTAAATTTTAAATTACTTACCTACACATTGCAAAAAGAATCGATAGCTACGTAAAATATAATCTGTCATTATGGTTTTAAAATGGTTAAGTATCGCCACTTACTAAAGTTCACAGTGTAGGTATCCACGATATCTTTTTAATTATATTTACGTTTAGATAAATGCATCGTGTTATCTGGCTAATTTAATATTAACACTTAAATCAATTCAAGGGTTTAAAAGCAAACTAAATAAACTTTAATTATTAAATGGACCGAATTTTGTAGTAATTTCAATAAACGTATTTAAATTAGTAGACGTACGCTTATCTAGAGACCTTGTGTCGTTTGATTGATTATTAAAATGCTTATTTGTTAGATTTTTTGTTATAATTATTTAAATTATTTCTCAATACGTTTACTAGCGATAGGTTAAGATAACAGTCAATAGCAGCATTTATGAACAATGAGAGTGCCTAAAAATGATTCAAGAGCCTAAACGGGCGAGTAAAACTTTAATTGCTAATTATAAGTACCTACGTCTAGTCGTCGAGAATTTGGAATTGCCACTCCATGCCAAAAACAAATTTATTTTGCGCGCTCACATTTCAATTATTAAATGGAATGGCATGGCATTAAATGGAATGACAATAAATGGATTGAACGCGAACGGATTATAGATTTTATATCGGGTATTTACGATTTATATTCTGTTTACATTATTATTTATTGTCTTTGTCTGCTCGTTCTCAGTAGCAATTACTAATTGGATTAACTAACTAATACCCTTCACCAATCATTATAGCGACTGACTAACTTTTTGAATACTTAATACCTGCCCTGCTGGTCCAGTCTGACAGTTGTCATGCGGCAGTGTAAGGGTTGTACTGCAAACTCGTTTACAACGTAAATTCGATAAAAATATATAATTATAATAGTAGTAATTGCGATACTAAATACTAACAAACACCATAAGGAAAAGTACGACACAACTAACATATTTCTACACCGAAACAAAAAATATTTTAAGCAACTGTTATTAATTAAATTAAAACATGGCAGCAACAACTACAGACTAAAGAGGTTACACAGATAACTTATGTTATAACAATAATAAATTGTTCATATTAAAGAGTATATTTTTATTATCTTTATCGGTTACTGGGGAATCACGCATTGTGTAAATGCACGTAGGTTGTGCAATTTGTGAATTTGTGTCATAGTTGTCGCTACTGGCTACGAGATGGCACTGGGAATTATTGTAGTCTACCTGCCTACCTGCGAAACTGTGGGTCATAGGTTCGATTCCCGGCATTGGCAGACATTTATATGACGGATAAATCTTTATTTTCACATCGTGGGTTTTTGAGATGTTTTATTAGTGTGCCACCTGCAATACCGTAAATCCTAATGCGAAAGTATAACTAAGTACGTAGGCATTAATATAAGCGATATATTAAGTTGGTGCTAATTTTAGTTTTAATGTTTATAGTAGTATGTACTATTGTTCACTATAGTCATATTATTTTATACAGTACCTACGTAGATAAAGAATGTACCCTGGATTTATTGATTTGTAATGCTTTTGTTATTGATTCATGGACATTTCCAGGGAGTGGTCTCCAAAGCCCTTGATGCGCCTTTTTTCGTGCAAGCGACTCTGGAGAGAAGTTTGGCTTTTACCAATCACCCTGAAGCCTTTATTGAATTGCCGGTACACAGGTAAGAAATTATGGAAATAGGAATTTTTACCTACTCAATCGAAGTTGATTTCACTATACAAATAACTAGATGTGATATTGTACTTTATTACGAAGTAAAATTAGAGTCCGTGTGTATACTTTGTATACGACTATGAGTTAACCCGTGTTTAAGACCAATACCAATAAATATATCTTTTTGTTCCAGATTTCTTTGGGGATACGACGACGACATCATCAATATGGCTAAGCCGTTTCTGAGCATCCTTGGAAAATTGAACTTTGAAAAGTTTGGACTACTTGTTACTGTGAGTATACCTAACCGTTACCTATCCTTAACCCTTAATGATGATCAAATAAAGGACTGTGTTCAGCAACTTTGGTCGATGGTGTGTGTACCTTCACGCAAATCATACTTCAGTTTTGTGGTTGTTAAGAGTTCTCCTGAAACTCAAAGGCGCTTAAAGTCTGTCAATGCTCACTTAGCCAGGGAAGTCGACTATGGCCTGTAAGGCCTGTACCCCCCACACTGTAAGCTGATCCGAGCTCAGTGGGATACTTAAGGTTACACTAATTGGCCACCGACTATACCTAACTATAGGGGATTGGCTCAAACAACTAGTAAACAGTTGTTATGTGTGTCCAATACGCTCCAAGCCTTATGCGTTGTAATGACAAAGTAAAAGCGGGTAATGTTGATGAAGTTCGCAAGTCAACTGTCCGCCTCAACAGATCTTTGTTACAGAAAAACGGCACAGTATCCGACGTGCTGACGATCAACACGGGCGAATACGACAAGGACAAGATGAACGTCATCCAGAAACTCAACGACAAGGAACACTTCACCTACTGGAGCAGCCCGGAGTGCAATCGGTATTTACATGTTTAATTTATTACCAATCCGTCCAAGGACGCTTAAGTCCAAAGACGAAAGCGGCGGCTGTGAATATGTTTTCGCGTCTTAGAATATTGTTAGACGTGATTCTTTACAGTGGAATAACTTTTTTATCGTGAAATAATTGAAATTGGCGCTTGAATCTACGCCGGCCGGGAATCGAACCCGCGACCTCTCGCAAGAGCCACTAACAATTAAACTACGTAGTTATCAATCATAGTGTAATCTGTGGTAGTATCGTGTACAAAGGTGATATTTTTTATCATTACTCCAATCGTTAATGACCCTGGTAATGATTGTTTCATCAATCCAATTTGGAAACTGATTAAATTGATCATAAATAATTCAACAAATTAACACTTCATTGATGCCCACATCAATGATGTTACTATAAGTTCAAGAGTGTATCTCCCTGCGATAACCACGAGTCGTATCATGTAATAAATTAACTGCGTCAAATAAGTAAACAGGGTTTTTATGGAAACTTTAGAATTCTCCTTAATAACTTTCTTTCTCATATTCCTGTCTACCTCTACGTCTGTCTCTGTGTATCTACAATGATGTTTTTATTCAACTCAAAAATGCAGATCGGTTTGAAACGTAGGTGGGTAGGTACCGAAGTAATATTATTGGATCTGTATATTCACCAACCTACTTAAAAAAAGTTATTCAATATTATGAAATAATGAATCACAGGTCTATAATTTAATTTCAGATTGGGTCATAAGTATTTTTGTACTTGTAGGTAGTTAATGTATAATGTACTGTAAGTAGGCCCCTACAGAATTTATTTCGTACTAGTAAACCTGCCCTCGCTTCGGAAATCATAATTCTGCGCGTTTCGAAAGATTTATTACCTATTCAGGACACGTCATACATACCATTATTGAGCCTGTAACGTGTTTTCCCGCGGGAATAAAATAATTTTCCGCAAAAAAGTAGCTCTGTCACTCTCCCGACCTTCACCTTTCTCAGTTTTGACGTGAAAGAAGGACAAACAAAGTTACTTACCAATGTATGATATTAAAATAGATTGTTGTGTGGGTATACCTCTATAACTTACAACTTGTAATCACTGAGCATCAATGTGTTGACGCTGTAGAATGCGCGGTAATTTATCGCCGGTAAGCAATCTTTGTTGTCTTTGACCTATAGGCATAAAAATACCCAACTCCTGATTCAGGAGGGCAAGGGTCATGAATCCTGATCTTTAAATAAGATATCACTTACACTCACAACTCGAGAACTAACATTTATCTGTCTCATAAATGTCATCCCAGACGTTACCGCTCGCTTCACAGACCGCGTCACTGCTGCGTACTTACTACTGGTCGCTGCCGCGTCACTGCCGCGTACCTACTACTGGTTGCTACCGCGTCACTAACCGCGTACCTATACTACGCTCAGGGTAATATTATCTCTTCACCGGTACCGTTGTCCACAGGATAGACTCTACCGACGGCTCCATCTTCCCGCCCTCGATGCTGGACAGGAATACCACGCTGCATGTCCTCTACACCAACTTGTGCCGGCAGCTGCCCTTCAAGTATATCAAGGATGTTGAGGTTAGTTCGTTTTAGAAATGCTTTAAGGGCCAGACATATCGAGGCACCAGATGGTAGCAATGATGTTAAAAGAATTAATCAGTAAAATATTGGTCTGCAGTTCATTTCGTCTTTGCGCATTGACCTTAATGTTCATGGCACCCAGGACAGATGGAACCCTAGTACCGCATCGCTGTTCCAAGCGGTTTCGATTCCGGCGAGCCGGATTGATGAGTTAATATTTCCTTTCTCGGTCTGGGCATGTGTCCTTCTCTCGTTGTCCATGGCGCCCACGACAAAGGGAATCCTAGTGCGAGGCTATGAGTGGTAGTGTTATTTATATCTTTTTATTACCAATTGCAGCAAGACGGCATCCAGCTGCTGCGCTACCAGATGCCGGCGGACGTGTTCGACAGCCCCGAGCACAACCCCGCCAACCAGTGCTACTGCGAGATCGACTCCGGCACCTGCCCGCCGCGCGGCGTCATCAACGTCACCGCCTGCGCTATGGGTAACGACCACTTTGCGTCATTGTTATGATACATCGATAGTCTACTTATGAGAACTGGTCCTAGCTCTGCTGGTACGAGTACTGAACGCGGTACCTTGGCTAGCATTACGTGAATGGTGATGCTTTAACCGTAATTCGTCGCTATCGTTCTCTGAATAATTTATTGATGAAACCGTTATTTACATATATGGTCGTGAAAGGAGTGAAATGTCCTAAAAGGAGTTTAAATTCAAACTGGACTAGAAAAGTGATAATTTTAGCCGTATTGGGACTCCCTGAATTGAGCTCATGCAGACTGGGATATGAGATATAGCAGAAGCCGTTCCCCCTATTCAGTGGTAGAGCTTCTCGTAAGAATTACATAATTTATCTGTATTCCAGGAGCGCCAGCCCTAGCGTCGTTCCCGCATTTCTACCGCGCGGACCCCACGCTGCGGATGAACGTGACCGGCATGCGCCCCAACGCGGAGGAGCACGACTCTTACATTGACATCCATCCCACTCTGGGTATTGCGCTCAGTGGACGGTCCAGGTACTATACACATACATATTTAATTACGAAAAGAAATAGTAGACGCCCATGATCGACGCAAAATAAGAACAAACAACTCAGATAGGGACTAGGTTAGTTAGTTAGGATAAGTAATATTTAATTATAACGTATTACAATGGTAAACGCCTATGACAGCTATGACCGATCAAAAACGAGGCCCAGATCGGGAGTACATTGGTTAGTTCAGTAAGCAGTAAGCAAAGTAAGGGCTGTCACTGTTGCCACGCTAAATAATTCGGAAACAAAAACACAATTTCTTTAGAAAATAGAGATGTCTCTATAGCGTGGATTTATAAAACTTTTGAATGTATGTGATGCATAAATGCAGCTGTTTCGAATAAGTATACTTAGGCACTTCAACACAATCAAACACACGCAATCCAAAAATTCTATGTGTCGCGTAGCTCATAAAAAGCGTTGAGTGAGGAGTGCCTTATTCCACCTTTGGTGATTAAAATAATTGCTACATACCTAATGCAACTTGCGTTATGACTTCGCAAAGCAGCAGAAAACCAAAGTATTTCAGCATCTTCCAGCTATAGCGTTAGCAGTCTCAAGATTTTGTTTTAGGATTACAGCGTGTTGAGAGGCCATGATTATACTCACATACCAATGTTTACGTTTTTCAGCATGCAACTGAACATACAAATCAAAAAGTCAAGCGTTTTCTCGACCCTGAGATATCTGGACCAAGGGTTAATTCTACCTATCGCATGGATCGAAATGGTAAGTTGTTTCAAGTATCCGTCTCTTTTTATTACACTAATCTCTGGGATATAATATATATACTCGTATTAAGTAGGAAGTGGTAGGTAGTCAATAAAATAAACATGCAGTGCCATCTGTTATCGAATAGCAATGTATAGAAAGAACAGGTGAGATAAATATAGGTCCAACAAAGCTAAGTTTACTAGCTAACTCCTTTTACCAGTGTAATTTTTATTTTTCAGAGCGTCGAACACTTGCCAGAAAGCTTACGGTCGCTGGTGTACCATGGGACTTACTCTACTGCGGCGGCGCAGCTGGGCCTCATAGTGATATGTATAATAACCCTGGTTGTATCCGGAACCTGTCTGTTCGTCATGCTTGTACGCAAACGAAGGAAACCATGCGCCACACTCAAAGTTATTCCATTAGACAGCGAACTAAAAACACAGTTGTCATAATTAAGGAGAAATATTATTTAAATTTTATGTCCATGGCAACACTGTTTAGTGTACTGTAAAAATTTGGAAATGGAATGTAAGTTCTTTTACAAATTATCATTGAACAGAAAAGATACGAATCTGCAAAGAATTTCTACTTTAGTTCAGTATACTTACATATAGTTAGAATGAGTTCGTGAAAGTGATCAAAATAAACATTTTTTTATATTTTTATATGTTTTTCATATTATGCGAAGCGATACACCGAAGTGTAAAAAAGTATAGTACAAAGTTCGCTTTGCACTGTATGTTTGTATTACATTTAATTTAAAACTAATACATAGGGTATAATGTATGAATCGAGGTCTGAAAATTCGCTCATTATTTAAAGATCGAATCGAATAATAATATTCCAATGTCATTCATTAACAAGTAAGTTTGTACAACACAATTAAATGAAAAGTAATCTGAATATTACACATATTTGATGATTCAGTCCTAAGGAGTAAGCATTAAGATAATTGAAATTTTGAAACGTTATTGTTATCATTCTTTACGAATTACCGATATTTCGAATGTAATTAATGGGTTATCAGAATTTGACTTAATTACGATATCTTTCTCGATACAAAAACACTCATAAGGGTGCGGTTCTACTGAGGCGGAGCGGAGCGGAGCTGTGCGCGATTCACCAATCACATGGCTTGAAATCCGCACGAGGCGCAATGAGATGTGGATTTCAAGACATGTGATTGGTGAATCGCGCACTGCTCCGCTCCGCTCCGCCTCAGTGGAACCGCACCCTTACACCTTTTGTGTAGTATAAAATAATCAACTTAATTTTATTATCATTTTACGATTAGTAGCGACCTCTATTATCGAATAGCTGTAAACCATTACTAAGAGATCTAAAATGTAATAATTATGGAGTAATAAATAATTAGACTAATCTATATTTATGTAGAATACTTTTTCGAATGTTGTGTCAAATTTCATAAATGTTTCATTGAATATTCATTAAAAACGGGTAGACTTAGGTACGGTAATTTTTATAGCTTATAAATTATTTATCAGTTTATTAGAAGGTACGTAATTACGTACCCTCGACTCGATTCACAACGTACGCGTCGCTATGGTGTTAAAATACTTACTATAAATATAAATGTTAATATTACCCTACTTAATATAATGTTTAAAATTAACGAAATCTTTCGGATTTCGAGTCATGTAAGTAAAATACAAAATTAAAAACTTAATTTTAAAATCAAAATGTATTGTACCGGTTGGCACTTATATTTTTTAAATCCATCTCTTATTGGTATGTTTAATAAGTCGAAGTAGATAATATTAAATATATACCGATAAGCATTTTAAATTAAATTAGCATAGAAATTTTCCATGAAGATAAGTTTTTAAACATCGTAAGTAACATTTTTAATAAGTTTTAAATATTAAAAATGTCTAGTTAATTGACATTTGATCTAAAGATATTTATAATAAACATTGTTAAGTATTATCTATAATAAATATATTGTTTATCTATAATGTATATAAAATCGAAATTAAAATTGTACGCAATTCGTTGCGTTGTTACAAAAATTCAATGTGATTTTAAATTGTTAAAATCTCATCCATATATTTTTTTAAATATTAAATAAAGAAATACCATGTCCTTACATTGTACCCCGAAATAATAATTGTACATGTTGCAAACTGCATACTATTTATTTATAATCGTTTCTGCCTACAATAAAATAATAAATTGTGTAGAAAATTTCCGTCTTATCATTTTGGATATGGTCCATAAATTCAAGTACCTACCTATGTAATATAATATACATGATGCCTGGAAGTATTTTATTTACTATGGAAAACTCTTGGATAGCAGCGTCATCTACATCTTTGGTAGCATCATTTACTACCCGCGCCCCCGCCGCGATCGGTTAGTGTTTACAAGCTCCGTGTTAAATAATTTAAAACAATGGATATGTCATTACGATCCTTTGAATCCGCGTTGAAATACCTCACTGATATCGTGATTGAACTCAAACACAAAGTTTCGTCACTCGAAAATACTATTCAAGAACAAAATAACACAATTAAAAAACTCATTCGTGTTAGTGAAGTTCCATTTGCAACAGTGAATAGTAAAAATAACGGCAATGAAGTGGGTAAACAGATATTCCAGCACTCGCAGCAACCCATACCTGACGACAGAGTTCGGACGAAATCGACGGTCTTCGTGCCCACTCGGAAGGACAGCGACACAGCCGAGCCCATGCGACATAGCGCGAGCGCGCCTTTGCCGCCCGCGCCAATTCAAGTTGTAAACAGTGCGCCGGCGGTCAATGCACATAAGGTTGAAACTGAGAATTTCCCTCAGGAAAGTCACCCAGACGAAAATGATTGGGTTAATGTGAAGTCGAGGCGCTCCCGTCGCCGAGCGGCGACAACCGACAACCACAATGAACCTGGACCGGCGGCGATGGGGTCAAATATAAATATAAAATCAGGAGGAAATGGGGCCTCAACCGAGACTCGGAAGGCAAAACCGGTTAGCAAGGGAATAAATACGAGTCTTAAGATAAAAGCTGTTGAACGCATGAAGTATTTACATGTTTGGCGGCTCCTCAAAGATACGACGGAGGATGCCTTAACTGAATATATTAGAGAAGTCTTAGGTGATAATGGTCTTGTAGAGGTTAACAAGTTGCAACACAAAACTGAAAGAGGATACTCCTCATTTCGAATTGGTGTTACCGAGCACAATTTTGCTAAATTGTTTAACCCAAATGTATGGCCAAAAAATGCCGAATACAGTGAATGGGTGTTTTTTCGTTCCTCAAAACATCCCCAACAACACATCAAGAAATAATAGGACAATCAACATTTTGTACCAAAATGTAAGAGGACTACGTACCAAGACTTTTCAGTTTTTGTCTTTATTGGAATCATCGGGCTCAGACTTGTTCGCGGTAACCGAGACTGGCTGTAACGAATGTATTGGGAACGCTGAGATCGTGCCGCCCGGCTACTGCGTGCTGCGCTGCGACCGCGCGGACGGCCGCAAGCAAGGCGGCGTGTTGCTGGCGGCCGCTCCTCACCTGGAGCTGCGGCAGATACCGCCGCCCGCCGGGATCCAATTGGACAAGTATAATTTTGAACTAGTATGTGCTACCGTTTATATGCATGATCGGTTCTTGTTTGCCTGTTGTGTTGTGTATATTCCGCCGCGAACTGGGGAAAACGAGTACCTAGTTATGTTTGATGTGTTTGAAAAAGTGTGTATCAGATACAAAGAAAATGTAATTATATTAGGAGATTTTAATTTGTATTCGTGTTATAGTGACAATGTCCTCAGCTACTATGAATATTTTGTGTCGTTTTGTGAACTCGTCCAGTATAATAATATTCCGAACTGTAACGGCAGGCAACTGGACCTGGTTTTGAGTGCACGCGAGGGCGTGACGGTGGCGGCGGCCGACGAGGCACTGCGGCCGGTGGATGCGTACCACCCGCCGCTCGCCGTCACCGTCACCATCGGCGTTGCCACGCGCCCCTCCACCTCGAATGGGGATAGCCAGGAACCATCCTGCGTTAATCAGTGGAACTTTAATAAAGCTGACCTCCGTAGATTGTACGATTCCATATCAAAAATTGACTGGACTGAAATGTATGCCACCAATGATCCTGAATTAGCTGTAACTATTTTCTACAACAATTTAAGTGACACTTTCGATGAGTATCTGCCACTGAAAAAACGTAAACTGAGTAATTCTAGATATATTTATCCAGTATGGTATACGCCCCAAATTATTAAAAATATTAAAATAAAATACACTTTTCATAAGAAATATAAAATTAGCGGGAGTCAGTGCGATTATGAAGAGTTTTCTCGGTACAGAGCGATAGTGAAGGCGGACATAGCGGTCGCTCATGATCGGTATCAAGAGCACGTCCAGAGTAATCTCGCTTCTGACCCCAAAGCATTCTGGAGTTTTGTGAGATCTAAGAAGGGGGAATCAGGCAGTTGTAAATTAGTGAGAAATGGGCGTGCTCTCTCAGATCAAGAGTGTGCGAATGAACTGGCACGATTCTTCCATTCCGTGTATAGCCCTGAGCGGGCGAGGCTGGATGTGTCGGCGGCGAGCGCGACGGTGGGGGGCGGCGCGCACGTGCACCTGGCGCATCTCGCTCTGGCGGACGTATCTCGCGCGCTCGCGCGGCTTCCGGCAAAACGTTCGGTAGGACCGGACGGAATCCCGCCGTACATCCTTAAGGACTGTCGCCTCGTCCTGGAGCAGCCTCTGCTGCATTTATTCAATGTCTGCCTGGCAAGTGCGACCTTTCCCGATCGGTGGAAACTCACCCGAGTGGTGCCAGTGCCAAAGGGAAAGGGCGGACCAGAGCCGAGCGATTACAGACCGGTGGCCATCCTGTGTGCAGCAGCCAAGGTGTTCGAGTCGGCGATCCACCACACATTTTATGCGCAGGTGAGGGCACAGTTGTCCGACGCGCAGCACGGCTTTCGTCCGGGGCGCGGGACGACGGGCAATCTGCTACATTTAATGACGCAGTTGGTACCCGCGGTGGATGCGGGACGGCAAGTGGATGTCGCCTACTTTGACTTCCGGAAGGCGTTCGACACGGTGGACAGCGACGTCCTACTCGCGAAGCTGGCCGGTGTAGGCTGCACGCCACATACCCTATCCTTTTTTGCCAGCTATCTGCGAGACAGGCGTCAGTATGTCGATTGTAGCGGACGCCTTTCGGACCAATACGAGACAAGATCAGGCGTCAGTCAAGGTAGTAATTTGGGCCCCCTCCAGTTTATCATAATGATTAATGATTTGCCGGAGGTGGTTCAAGATTCTACATGTCTACTGTATGCTGACGACCTGAAGTTAGTACGTGAAGTGGGTGACATGACAGACCACTGCAAACTGCAAGGGGACATTGACAGGGTTGTCGAATGGAGTTGCAGGAATAGACTGCGCTTCAACGTGGAAAAGTGTTCCCTGCTCACTTTCAGTCGCGCCCGTGCTCCTCGGAACTTCCTCTATCACATAGAGAACGAACCCCTGCGGCGCGTTTCAGAGGTGAGGGACCTGGGCGTTCGATTTACTTCTGATCTCAACTTCCGAGACCATATAACCGAGGTATGCAAAAAAACGTACCGCAACCTCGGTTTCATACTAAGCAAGCGAGAAGCTTCACCAACTTTGATGCTTTACGTGCCTTGTATGATATTGTGGGCTCGCCAGCTCACCACATACAAACATTCATACACACACACAAACATACATACACTTACATACACGAACATAAACAAACACTTAGGTACATACACAATAGTACAATTACATTAGGTACACATAAAACACAATAAACGTCGCCGGTCAAACACCGTTGCAAGCGATCGCCGGGTGCATTGCAAACAGGCCCGAGTCCCGTTACATCCTTACCTGCGCTCGCGCATGTCCGCCGTGGCTCGGCACCGGTCGGTAACTCGGTACGCCAGTCGACCACAACCCCTTCACCGCGAAGCCCGTGCGCTCGGCTACCTATGCTTGCCGCCTTTTTCGCCTGTTAATTGTGACGCGCCTTAACTATCTTTCTTCCTTTCTTACTGTATTCCTTCGCGTGTGATTTCTGCTTACGTTCTATTGTGCTTGTGCTACTATTTACTCCTTCTGTACTTTCCGTTTTGTGTACTTTCTGCTCTGTGTATTTGTGTGCTAACGGTCGAGTAAACGGCTTGTTATACCGTGCGTTCGAGTTTGTTTCCAACACACCTCAACCCCGCACACGTACGCTGGTAACGTAGAAACCCTCTTCTTATTTCTACATCTTCACAATTACTAGAGATAACTTGTACCTAAAATCGAGAATTGCGTCCTCTGGGGTTCGAATCCGGAGAAATTTGAATGTAATGTTATTAAATTAAACTTTCTCTTTCCAGCCCAGACAACAGCCTAGCGCGTCCCTACAGCCCAAAATCCTCAACCAATCTAGCCGGCAGCTTCAACCGACCGCAGCCACCACCTTACTCCGCCTCTTCAACCCTTCACCACCGCCGGACAGACAAGACCACGCCCTCCACCAGTGGGCATACCCCAGAGCACCGTGGGCATCTGGCCTTAGAAGAGTCCCTCAAACTCCTCAACG
Organism: Hesperia meskei straton; assembly: GCA_018248915.1. NCBI lineage: Eukaryota > Metazoa > Arthropoda > Insecta > Lepidoptera > Hesperiidae > Hesperia > Hesperia meskei. Next base: position 1,041 of record DWJQ01000537.1, on the reverse strand, counting down.
AAGCCAACATAGCCGGCGAGTATGACAATTTAGCTCTCAAAGACCCGATTATAGACCTCAATGATGGGGCCGAAGATTATGTTCCCATTAAACCTGATGGGTACGTGAAGGGGGATTTGGATGATATAGATGTTCCAGAGCTGGCGAAATACGGGATTTCTGGGTTAGGGCCCATTTGACAGGATGTCTCCACGGACGGCCAGCCGCCTGTCAAAACTTGGTTTTGCTAACTTCGTGTTGGTGATTTGTAACTTTTAATAATAATAACAGTTACTGCTTGTAATGTCAATAGTATGATAGAGGGAGATATAATGCATATCTCTGTAGATTGGTACTTAATGTAGGTACAATTTTATTAGAGAATTATAGTTCAAATTTTTGGAAGGTACCTACATACTTGTAATATGTAGATAGTAGAATTTTTCTATAATAATAAATTAATAGACTTGTTTAATAACAATAATACATTTCACTATAATATCGACTTTTGATCCTATTAGTGTAGAGATTACAATGCGTGGAATTTTAACAATTTTTCGCTTTATTAATAATATACTTACTTCTAACCAAATCATTGTAATTTAATAACTACGTCTTGTTCAAACATATCTTAACAGTAGTAAAAGGTAGCTAGAGATAATCCGGATTTTTCTGATATTTAGATAAATATATGCCTATTGTTATACTTAAATAATTATCTGCAAAATATTGCATTTATTAAAATAATCTAGTCAATGTCAACGAAATGTTTCTAGTCAATACAATAAATTTATACTCATGGCCGAGTTTTATTAAATAGTTATCCACCTATTATCATACTGATAGTTACAAACCTACAATTTCTTCCAATGTATAATTTTTGGTATCCTAAATGGTCACTGTTGTAAAAGTAAAAGTAGAATTAGTAAAATATTATCATTATTTATCGTCATCTTCTTCATTTATAGTTTAAAACACTTTTTGAACTATTGAGAAATTTAAGAACAAAATATCACAGGATCAATGAATACACACACACACAATTATTTGTGCTATTATCGG
>DWJQ01000536.1:0-13874 GCA_018248915.1 Hesperia meskei straton | reverse complement strand
ATTTTTCTAATACGTCGGTGGGGAGTATTATATTCAATTGAACGCACAAATGACATTGCGATCAACACGTGTATTCATGTATTGTTGTACGTGAGTCATTAGGACAGACACGCTTTTTGGTTTTGTTGTTTTATTGTGTATTGTGAACGATGCCACTTGATAATTAGCGATGCACTTGGAGTTGTGCCAAAAAGTGAAACTCATTTGCGGCACTTTATTGCTACATCAGTGTTGGTGTGTAGGTAGTAGATAAACTAGTTCATTGCAGGATGGCCGTTCAAATTTCATATCACGCTACAAATTTCACTGAAGCCTAATTTGAAAAAGTCATAATTGCATATCGTCTTTGTTTGAATGATGAATGAAGGTTCATTTAAAATCCTAAGCTGTGAATAAAATGGATAGCGATGATTAACAAAAAAGTGTTTTGCAATTACAAATACTGCTGTCGATAATAAATTAAGTGTTAAGTAAAGTCTGCAAGGAAATGCATAATGAAATGTCTGTGAAATAAGCTTCGCATCAAAAAACGATTCGATATTATTATGCTATCGGTATTCATTGTTAATGTCTCTTTTGTCGCAGTATGAAATGTTTTTGCCCCAACATTATACATTAAATATTCTGAATGAGGACTTATAGCCGGAACTTTAGGACATAATCATCTAATTTTATTGCCCTGATGTACAAATTTTGATATTATACGATTAGATGTCGTCATTACGTCCATCAGAAATCCCACCGCGTATGCGGTTGTAACCAAATTACCCGCTTTCTAGCAAACACCCGGAGTTTTATGTTAATGTTGACAATTGTTATTCTACGCCCGGATTGACCACATTTGACCGGCATCTGTACAGACATTGTGTATTTTAAATTCAAATTAATGGTCTCGTAAACCTATCAACTGCTCAGGTGCCAGTGAAAAACTTTACTGTATGACGTTCGGCATTCGTGATTGGCGTTACAATTCGTCGGCCATCTTGTTGTTCGTTACAAAACTGTTACGCAATGGCTCCTTCATTTTCATGGTTTCGTTTTACGTGCAAATGATTCAGCCCTTATCGGTGACCACCTTATGAATAAACCACTAAACTCAGTGAATCACAAGCTGGAGACAAAAAGATGCGTGCAATTGAATAGACGAGGTAACTTGATGATTCAAAATATTTGAAAAACCCAATGTATGAAACAATGACAAATAAAAATTTTATTTCCATATAATTTTGAATGAAGAAACATAAGGAAATAATTGTCCAAATTATCAAGAACATTGAGAATTCTAAATGTCGCAATTAAATTCTATTGGTAACAATATTGAAATCAAATAGTAGGTACCTACTCTAATCTTATTATACGTAACATAAAAATTTTGTGTAGGTAGGTAATCTATAGCAGGATACTAAAGCATTTGGACGAACGTAATGAAAAACAATGAAGAGATCGATAAAAAACATTTCAATCAGTCACATAATGTTTTAAACATGTAGATAGGTACGTAAAAATATGTAAAACATTGCTGGTAAAGATATAAGTTTATATCTAAAACAGAAGAGGGTATAAAACAGAAATAACGAAGCCGAAGGCCTTCCTGAGGACATTAAGACCGACATTTCCCACGTAGAGCCAGGGAAAGGAAACGAAATGATGGCACGAGTTATTATTATTCAAATCACAACCAGCCGGTATGGCGCTAGGCCTAAATTGTATTCTTGTGACGAATACTCGGGAAATAATGATATCGCCGCCGCCGTGCATGTGGACTACGTTGAAGATGTTTCGGCGGTTCTTTGGTTTTTCCGGTATTTGGTTGGTGCGTTTGTTTGTGATTCCCATTTTATTGTAGGTATCCTTGGTTGAAATGACTTAACTTTTTATGTCTAACGTGCATTTATGTGTAGGTCCCTAGGTATCCTTAATTAAATCCCAGAATAATGAATCACATGCAAATTCAAATACGTAGGTACAATGTTTTTACCTGTTGGTCCATAGATAGGTATAGTAGATGTGTTGTCTATGTAGGTAACTAACTTAGAGTTGACTACCTACGCCTACCTTCTGGTTTAACTTAATGTGCGCCTTGAGTGTGAATTTTTTCTATGATGTTATGCGTCTCATGTCTTCCTATTATTTGTCATTACATATTCAATATCATTTTTAACCAAGATATTTATTATTAGTTTTGAGCGAGTGACGTGATGAATATCAAATGTCTGAGATCTGAATCACAGTACCTTCAACATCCTTTTCCATTAATGTCTTCAAAATTACTTAATGTACCCAAAAATATTAAATAAGTAGGTAAGTACCTACCTACAAAGTCTGATTTAAATAACAAAATTATCCCATTTTGCGATTGAAGGTCTACTTTAGTTACCTTCTGATATTTCTCTGTAAACATGCCGACGTTTCATGGCATCCATTCCACTCAAACATCCGCCTCAATAAGTTTCACTCCAAAAAACTGCGATCTTTCGATCTCATACATTTTCCTCGTCGCCTTGGTTCGAGGAGCCGTTGTCTTGACATGGATTTCTATATGCCACAAACTGAATACAAATAGGACGTTACGACATTTGCCACCGATGGATTTCACCGCACATATTGGGTCATGGGTGGACGGCTAGGCGGCTTTGTAGTGATCGAAAACAATCGATTCTATAGATAAAGGATTATCGCTTTTGTATTTGGATCATAACTGTCATCACATGTATGATTCATCATAATAGGTACTTACTTGAATTTAATTTGTTTGTTTGATACACTGGTGTTTATGCCGATGTGTCAATATTCATCGCATCATTTCAATAATTGCAACGATTTTAAAATTGCACTGGCCTGTCTTATTTTTAAATCAAGACTTTGTTGTGAACAATAGGATAACTGAACTTTTGAAAGTTTTTCTTATGAACGTTATTCTAATTGTCCTGTGAAACATTACTTTCTACTCGTCCATAAAAAATCGAATATAGGTGGCTATCATTCCAAACACTTTTAAATAAACCGAGAGTAGGTGCCTACTGTGTGGTTAGGTATTCATCTAAACTTGTAAAAAAACATAAATGATACTTACAATCTACATGGCATTTCCTAAGTTTATTCGCGTCTTCTCCATGGCACAGCGCGTAGAGGTTCTTCCCCGTCAGCTCGTCCGCCGTGTAGCCTAGTAGCTCTGACACTCTGCTGGGAATGAGAAGAAATAAGTGAGTAAACGAGTCTAAGTTATCTAATACTTAGAATTGGTAAGGCCCTCTTGGAATTAAAATGTTTATGCAATTAGCTGACACGTACGAGATACCTGATGGTAGTAAAGTTGCTCATGGACATAACAGCAATTGAATGTGTAACTGGCCAAAAAGACGAGGTAAGAAATAAACTCTTGGCTTTTAACCCAAGAGAAACAGTTTAGGCTTATTGGCGCCTAACTGAAGAAATAGGGAGGTAGCTTGCCAGCATCAGTCAGTAATACCGGTAATATCTCATTATATCTTAAAACACTGAAGATTCAATCCTTTCGTGAAGGTCTACCACGAAGCAGGGGTGCGGCTATGACACCTAGGTCTACTGGCATGAGATTAGGGTCAGTTTCTGGGTCGTCCCAATATAGCCAAAGAAAAATGTAAAGGTTTGTAGGTAGCTTGGGCCAACCATGATCCAATACCGAGCACGGATCTACTCTTTACCGAGTAGTCCTAGAAAATACTCCATCTTGCTCCATCGTGGATTGATGATGATTGTATGTAGGTAACCTACTCATACCAACTTAATCGTTCACAATTACATATACCAATAAAATAGTGTGAATTAAGAAGATTTTGTAAAGACAAGAGATCATAATGAAATGTTCTGCTTCAATACCTAGGTTCGCAATGCGCTATCCTGAAGTCGAAGTTGATCCTGGTCACAAACATATCGGATTCTAATCTGATCTCGTGCACAGAAGGTGGTGGCAGCGCGATGGCCAGCGCCACCATGCCCAGGAGCGACGGCGGCGACTTCCGGCTGTGGGAGAACGAGTATTGCGGTCGAAGTCTGCATAGCATTAGCACCACCTGGAAGAGAAACGTCATGTTAAGTCTTCGTGCGGTAAGTAGATCTTTATAGCTACTGAAATCGCTTGGGTCACTCATTGCTGAATCATTAGCAGGTAAGTAAACTGCTTATAGCTTAGCGGCTTGCGTTGTTCGTAAGTGATTGATCGGGTTAAGCAACTGCGAGACCTGTAATTGTAGTTTGGATATTGACCTCTATCTAGTGGCTAAATTTCGTGACAATTACTTTGCTTCCGAGGGCCCGTAAAGCCCGGATGGTGTAATGATAAAGGTCAGTCGTTACACCTATGTGAAGGGCTTTATCATAAAGACTTCCGGCAGTTTAGCCACTTATTTTCACTAAAGCAACGTGGTGGATTATGCTCTAGAAGTCTAGACCTCAATTCAACTCCGTGGGTCATTAATGGGTTGAGGCTAAGGTAGGTGAGTTAATACTCACCTACCTAAATCAATTTCATAATTAGGTATAATTACCTAATTATGAAATTGATTTAAAAGTGCACAATATTAAGCAAATTCTACGCTAGAGTCAAAGGTTGTTAAAATTTAATTAATTTGTAATATCTATAGCTTTTAGAGTTAAACCGAGTAAGTAAAATTGTGGATAGGTATACCAAATTTTGTACTGCATAAAATAATCTTTATTACACTTTGAGGAATAACTCACTCAAAGTAACAAAATACGTAATTTACATGATCAAGAAGTTTGGATGCAAACAACAGACGGGGAATCATCTGTTGCCAACAAACGGTTAAAATCACGTACAATGAACTCAGGTAACTCCGAAATCAAATGTAAGAAGGATAAACTAATTCCAAATTTTCGCAATAAAACCTTAGCCTCTGGCATACAATCCACGCCGAAGGGTTTGAAATGAGCGCCTCTAATTGCTCCGTCGATATTCGCACGAGTTCTATGAGCCATTTAGATCGAGATAATTTCAAATTATGGGTTTAACTCTACTAATATTAGGTTTACTTTGATCAGTTCAGTTAAAGTTCCAGAACACGATGTTTTCACCGATTCTAAATACCTACAAATGCTTGTAAAAGCCAAATTTTCGCAAGGAAAATAATCTATTACGAGCTATTTTACGCACTTAGTAAGTTATCCGCGAGTCACTTGAGATAAAATCGCATTTTATGTTCTAACACCGAGTTAAGGCAAAAATTATGGGCCATAGCGGTGCCTTGAGGCACCCCACGCGGAACAATAACTCTAACAATAATATTTGTGATCAAGGACGGATAAACGGTGCGAATTTATTTACTCCTTTTGCAAGGAATTGTTAATAAATTGTGTTTAATGAGTATTCAAAATGATAAGGTCAAAGAGAAATAATTTATTATACTTAATGAAGTACTTATAACTCAACTTGAAGTTACTATATACACATAGGTATGCAATTTATCAGTAGTAATTATAAACCTTCTTATAAAAAAAACAAGTTTCATTATTACTTTGGCGACGAAAATAAATTCAATTTCTTTGCTAGATTCAGACAGAATTAAATCACAAAAGGGTTTACACAATCGCAGCTTCGCACGGAGGTTTTTGTCTCGACGACTACTGTAGCGTGACGGAAAGTAAGTAGATAAAGAAACAGATTAAACTACTGTCACTTACTGAATAAGATGAATGAAGACTTAGAAACTTAAAGATCTTTCGATTCAAATTCTAACTCAAAATTATTTTATCATGAAGGAGTTTTGTCAAAAAACTTGTGCACATAATTTTTTGGGTCTATCGTTGATTCGCATAGGTATTATATCTATCTACATACATAGAAGACAATAAAACAGAAACAAGAAAATAATATTGGAATGTAAATGTATATGTCTATTATTTATAGACGGCCTTTGGCATTTTATACGTTGGCTACAACTTTAAGGACTGATTGAATGGGTTATGGTTCGGAAAATTTACAAGCGCAAACTTTGCACTTTAGGACATCAACTATCTCGTTCGATTGGTATGTAAGATTTTAGTCCACTGTCCTCTCTAGGCCTTGCACATAAGGAAAGTTTTAAACTTTAAGAAAGTTCCTAACTTTCCTCGTACCATTAGATCATTAAGCCCATCACCAATCCGAGGTGGAGCAGCATGAAGCAGTGTAATGTCAATACCTACTTAGTAACAGGTTAGTAAACCCTGACTATGACTTTGGACAAAGTAAAGAAGTCTGTTGTCTATAAATTATGTTCTGCCACGTTCGAATCGAACATGACTATACATAATATAGTTGACTATCATTACATTATTGTACAATATTTGAACATTCTTAATCTTAAATCAAAAATTGTTCTCAATAGTAAAATATGTTCGTAATTCTTCAAAATGGTAAGAACAAATACATCACTAATATATCGTACGCGAACGGCTAAGCAAAAGTGAGCCTCCGTTATAATAACTCCTACGGCTTCCTCATAATCAGAAAGGTAATTTTTCATCAGCACGTTCCGTTGGCGGATACCCACCCTCCAGTTACCACCCTCTCCGTATCTCGACGGGTCACCCTCCGAGCTTCTTCCAACCTAGATTGAAAATGAAAATTCAGCGTACATTTATTCCTCGTTCTAAATACTAGATAAGAATAAAAATGTCCACAAATTTTCATAGTCATCGTTTACTCTAATGACGCGGAAGCATTAAATCTTATTTTCTTTGATTAATCGCTTCTTTCGTTTCTCTGATATCATTTTTAACATAAATCTTTTTTTATTGAATGCTCTAGAAGACTGAAGTTTATTTTCACTTTTTATAAGTGTTTTCTTGCAATTTATTATTTAGATTATCTTTGTTTAATTAGATAATCGATATATATACAACTAAGTATAAAAACACATATAATTAAGTATAATAATGGTAAGTTTCATTTCTTAATTAAAATTTTAATAATATTGTTCAGCGTTGTGAACAAAATTTGTTTCTTTCGGTTGCATTTTCAGCATGTTGTTATGCTCCTAGTCCTTCCAATACTAAAATAGTGGTGAATCTTACCCTATAACCTGAAGACTTGAAGTGGCAGCCTCTCTTGGTGAGGGTGCTCTTCATCCGGATACAGAAGGCTCGATCCATCCCTCGGTACAGCGCTCCACTGGCCGCTAGGCTCATTTGTGCTGATACTGTAGACAGAAAAGTTGTTTACGTTACTTTTAGAATTTTTATTTGTCGTTCTTTATGGTATAAAAGTGTTTTTTTTTCACGACTCTATTTATGTATCCCCATAGGATTTTCAATGTATTCTAAGTTTTAACATTCTATTTTTATAAAGAAAACGATTTATTTTTTTTAACTGAAAATTATTATTCTGTCTGCCTTTTCTGGCTCAATTTTTGGTATAGGGTATATTAATAAAGCTCCTTTAAATCCCAATAAAGAAAGTAATAACGGAAATAACTAATAATTTTTTTCTAATATAAACCAAAATTAAATTAATGGCTTCTTTCAAACCGAAGATTTTTGCATCGCTGTCATATCAATGCTCATTAATCCAGAATTACCTAATTTATTTTGAAAGATAAATATACAAGAACTAAACTAATCCTTGATAAATTATTTCTTAAAGCATTTGATCTTAGTTATCTGTACGCCAGAATTTCTTTCCCAAGCCAAATCCGTCAAGATCGTAATCTGGTATTGGCAGCCGCGTGATTTTTCGCAGAACTAACGCATCCGTGTTTCGGTCTACAAATCACATATTCTAGACATGTTTCATGCTAGCTACTAGACAATCGTAAACAGATATGTTTTTTCGTACCTATAGTTGGAGAAACAACCAAAATCACAGATAATAACATAATTGTAGAAGTAGATGCAAATATCATTTTAAATATTGTAAAAAATTTAACGTGCAAATAACTAGATGTAAATTGCAAATCATCATCACAACCCACAACTGTCTCACTTCTGGGCATGGATCTGTTTTCAGACTGAGAAGGTTAACAGCAGCTATGAAGTAAAAATAAGAGTTAACGAATTAAAGAATACCAGGTATACCTATCTCAGTTTAAATCAAATGATCTTCTTTAACAGTTTAATCAACTTTTTCCTGACTAAACAGCTTGCTAAACGTTTTAGTTATCTGATGGGTCCATTGATTAGTCGATTGGTTGACTAATTATACGATTCGTGGTCGAAACCTTGGAACCCAATCGACACCACGCCTTAATTGATTTCACTGAGCTTGCATTCTTCCGAGAAATCTACTACTAAGCGTTTCTTAAACTTTCGTTCTTTCGTCCTTAGATACGGTCAATATATTTTTACTTTACGTTAAAATAATCCACATTTGGCCAGTATTATATGACTACTGGATAACTAAAAGAAGATCCATTATTTACGACTCTAACGTGGAATATAGAAAACAAATTAAACTGTTATCATAATCATTACATTCCATAATTGTCCCACTACTGAAAACGGGTTTCATTTCACATTTTGAGGGGTAGGTACAGTACAGACTATTAAAGTCCATCATGCTGACCAAGCGTAGATTGGCGGTCTATCTTACACCTAACTTTTTCTTTTAACCAACTACCTTTGAACAAAAACCTCAAATTCTCTTCCAAATGTACCGGTTGTTTAGTAATAGTCGTACAATTTCCATTAAAATGGACAATGTAGTATATTAAGTTCAATCACGGCTTTGTGTCAAGTACGTAATAGCATTGAGCCAATAGCTATTTTCGCAACCTTGGCGTATGTTTTTTACTGCAGGTAACACGGGGTTTTTCAAGTAAAATTTTAATTTATCTAAACAAAATACCTTCATGAGACGCTTAAAATTGAGCATCTGAGTGGTCAAATTTACAGCAAATATTTTAAACCAATTAGTTTTTATCATTAGGATCTCACAATGAATTGAAATATTTAATGTTTACCGCCAAGAAACCCTAAAATTGCCTTTGCAATTATTCATCCAATACAAATATACTTACTGTTTGTAATTTTTAAAACATTCTTTATTTACGTCTTTGTTATGCATAATAAACAATTTGCATCACGTTAACGAATGACGAAAACATGACAATCCTAACATATTGATAAATACGTAATGATTAGCTGTACATATGTGATTCCTTTAAAAACATCTATTAACCAAATCCTGGTACGTATCGTGTCTGAAGACGTATAATAGATTGGCTACCACTGCCTTGCTAACTGACATCATCACATCAAGCGCTTCTCCACGGCTGTCAAGTGACAATATGACCATCTCTACGGACTTCAGCACTTTGCCCAACACTTTACCACCTTTATCGACGCTTCTCTCCGCACAATGCCCGTCTGTCACATCAGATCCTGATTGATTTTTTGCCACCACTTTTTCTTCAGTAAGTAAATTGAATTCGAATCTAGCCCTTAAAGGTTACGTTGTACCGTTTTGTTCTGCTAGGTAGAAAAAACTCGGCTAAATAAGTCTCAATATAGGAAACGGTTTTTTTCCGTTCCCGGAATTTAGCTAGTCACTACAATTAATTATTATTATCTTACAGGCATTTTGATAAAAGGAAGCTTTTTAGTGATATTGACAATACCAGAAGCAAAAAGCCACTTTAAAGTCTGAACACGACAATGTTAATTTATTTTCTCTAATATAAAATTTCAAGGTGAAGTTTGAGGTAGTAAATAGAGATATTTGAACTTAAATTCTCCGTACACTCCCAATTACGAAAAAAGCAAGCGCAACTAAGATTATAACCACAACAACGACAAAAACACCGGATGCAGCGGAGCGAGCAATGGCCTCTATTTGTCAGTGAAATGATAGCAGTAAGTTTTTGCTTATCTCGGCATTTAATTGAACACCGCCTATATTAAAGAATAGAGGTGCCGTAGAATCGAACGCTCCCTGAGGGATACCAAGCCCAGAAATACTTTGTGTAACGGCGCCCAGCTTTCAATAACCCGTTAACACTTTCCCATAGATGAAATACAATATTAATCAACACTATAAAGCGAGTGCTGACTCCCCATCGACCGTTTCATGAGGTCGCAAGCCACCGTGAAGATTCCATAATCTAATTTCAATTTGGTCCATAGCTTATTAAAGCCAGTATTGAGCGATTCGACGTACTAAGTAAAATTTATGGGATCAGTACTGTCACTGATCTAAGAAAGTGCAATAGCCTCAGCAAAGAGGGTACCTTAATTGAATTCAGTATAGTTTTTTCTCGTTTTGACGGACGGAGCAAAGTAGTTTTTTAATTCCAAACTTTTGACAGGAAAATGTAAGTAAGCAGATTGGTTAACGGTGAAATGGCCATTCCATTATGAATTACTTGTTTTTATTTTGCATGGTTAGCCAAAATTTTACACATGGTTCGGTTTGACGTATTTTTTGCTAAAAAGAAACTTATTTCCATTCAATTACTCCGGTTTACTCGATTTAGATATAACTAACCTGTATAAAAACGTTCTTAACTTGATATATAACTGTCAAATCGTAGATAATATTTTTGGGGCACAAGAAACAGTTTAGTTTTTTGCTAAACAAAAGAGAAATTTATGTGAACAGCTTGACGGTTTAATGTTAAAATTTTATCATCAGATTTTTATAGTTACTTTAGTAGGTTCCCACCTAATCAGATAGATGTAGGTACGCAATTCGTACAAACACAAAGCTAAATCAATAAAGAAGTTATACTTTGAAAATTTATTTTTAAAGATATAATTATACCTAGCCTAGTATTAACCTAGTATACTATAGCTAAAGTCAACCAAGTATAATAAAATCCGGATATTTTTGTCTACTCGTGACTATAAAAAAAATGTAGGAAATAAAACAAAAACACCTATAAATATTACCTGCAGACATCATAAAAACAAAGGAACAATACCTAATGTTACTAAATACTTATTTTGCTACATCTATTAACGACTTACCATCAGGATTATTAGTCCCATGTTGACTTCCCTCTTCACTTCCAGAAGCGGGACTGTTCAGACCAGCGTTTCCTGATCTTCCAGCCAGAGAAAGGCCAAGCTGTTCAGCAATTTCTGCATGATCCGCTTGGTGTACGTAGTCAAATATACTGCTACCCGTCATCTCTACCTGAATAACAAAACGTAATGTATTTACTTCACTACTAACAGCAAACTTAATAGAGTTCTATACATCATTTCATTTCGAGGTATGTGATTGATGCATCATTATTTATTTATTAATAATTAATCATTGTTCTCTCGTGTAAAATCTTGAGATGATCTCAAGAAAAGAAAACCTATAGAAACGAAAGTTTTAAAATAAAATCATTTAAATAAATTGTTGTAATCAACACTAAACCCTCAGTCCCAGAAAATAGAGTCTGTTGTAGTGTTGATCGTTGAATGTTCAAGGTTCATAGGTAGTTAAATGAAGACTGCTCACGTACAGTAGTTATGAATGAAGGAAGCGTTATCGCACATCACTAGGCAGGTGGCTTCGTAGAAACCAATAAACCACGAACTAAAGGAAACATGATAATACTGATGTACTAGTTGAAGTTTTGAAATTTAAACTAATTTTGATAAACGCACTTTGATATCCTAAGGATAAGAATGAATTACGAATGAGATATAACTTTGAATGCTGATTAAACGCGCTGGTAATTAGTAGTTTTAGAATATCATCAAATTTAACAATACAGGAGTGTGATGGACACTAAAAGAAGATGACATGCTTTAACAAAATGAGTTTCGTTAAGATTATGTTGTCCAAAAAAACCCTTTTTTTTCATTTTATGTTTACAAGGTAGCATAAGATACACTCGTATGGAATGAGTAATTGTTTCAGTAATTATTTAACTGTAATTGATACTGCTAACGCATTAATAATGGTGATAAAATTTTAAGTAATTAATTGGCTCTGCAAATGATGAAAATGTAATTAATATGAATTAAGGTACATTTTTTACTACCTCAATAGAATCAATAATTCCGCCTGAAAAAATAAAAGTACTACCACTACATTATGCAAATAGTATTATTGATTTTTGATCAAAAAGTTTAATTTATTATTTTAATAATAATATAATATGAAAATCTGTTGCCACTTCAACTTTCACACTGACCCTTTCACGGCGTATGCAAATGTTTCTTTAAATAAATTTATCAAATATAATTGTGGGACCCTATTAGGCATTCAAGAAGCGCGTATCCGCAGTGAAGACTCGCATGTGAATACCACAAACAATGGTGACGTTACGGTGGTCGTTTCTAAGAAAGATCCCATGGATTTTATGGTGTTTACTCATTCAGCGATTGGTGCCCACAAATTTGAGGATGTTGACAGGCGATTTGAAGTATAAATAGGCGTTGAGGCATTATCAGATGAAGTTGCGATTATCACACCGAAACGCCTAATACCTCCAAAATATTAGAAAAGATAGCATGTGCCCAGCTGATGAACTATTTACACCTAAATGATATCATTCCTACCAATCAGTCTGGATTCAGGAAAAAGCACAGCACTACCACTGCACTGATGGACGTTGTAGACAATATACTAACAGCTCAGGATATGGGGGAAGTGACTATATTGGTTATGCTTGACTATACGCGTGCCTTTGACTCAATAAATATTCCATTACTTTTATCTAAGCTATCATACTATGGATTAGAGATTGAGGCAGTTAAGTGGTTTGATAGTTATTTCCGCAATCGTTCCCAAACGGTCGTTGTTGAACAGTGTAACAGCACAAGTTTTTCAAGTAGCAAACCTGTTACAAGAGGAATAGCACAGGGTTCAATACTTGGACCACTCTTATACGTTTTATACAGCGCGGATATAATACAGCACATAAAACACTGCAAATTTCATTTATACGCCGATGATATTCAACTGTATATCTCTTTTAATCCGATGAATACTAAATCTGCTATTGAAAAACTCAATGGCGATTTGCAGCGCATCTGCAAGTGGTCAGACAATAACACTTTAACCCTGAATCCACAGAAATCTAAATTCATGGTGATAGGGACAAAAAAACAAGTTAAAAAAATTTCTGCAGAGTCACCTTGCATTCTTGTAAACGGCGAAATGATTGAGAGAGTATCGGAAGCCCGTAACTTAGGTCTAATAATGGACGAATCGTTGCGATTTGAAACTCATATAAATAATGTCGTTCGCAATTGCTTTTATCGCCTCAGAATCCTCTATAAAATAAGACACTACATCGATACTAAGCTGCGTATTACATTATGTGAAAGTATTGTGTTGTCGAAACTAAATTACGCGGACACTGTCATAGGACCAAGACTGCTAGCACGTTCACAAAAATTAATTCAACGGGTTCAGAACGCCTGTACAAGATATATTTTCAATATACCTCCACGTAACCACGTAAGTCCTTATATTAATGACGCCAACATTCTTAACATGAAGTCTCGACGTCAGTTACATTTCGCAACATTATTATTCGGCATCGTCGAACATAAGTGTCCGCCATATTTGTACAATAAGTTGCAATGGGCGAAAAATCATAACGTCTTACACACTACTAGGTCGTCCTCTTTCAAACTATTATATCCAAGATATAGCACCGCAGCATTTCGTGGTAGCTTTAAGTACAGCGCCACCAAATGTTGGAACAACCTGCCTCCTCCCATCCGCAGCCTGAAAACGGTAAACACCTTTAAATTCAATTACAAAAAATATCTTCTAAAGCTGCAAAAAACACTTTAATACACACTCTTTCCCACACATACATCAACACACACGCTCTCACACACTAACACTCAAACACACACACACACACACACACGTACGCATATTTTTATTATTATTATTAATAATAACATACTTTAATCACTTACTTAATTGGGTACAGCTGTCCTGT
>DWJQ01000535.1:0-13879 GCA_018248915.1 Hesperia meskei straton | reverse complement strand
TTTTAGACTATTTATATTTTTAAATTTATACCTACACTAGTAAACCCGCCCTCGCTTCGCTTCGGGGAAACAGTCCCTTCAAAAATCTCTATAAATTTTAACAAATTATGTTATTCCGATGTCTAAGCTATATTATCTACTGCAAAGTTTCATGAAAATCTGTTTAGTAGTTTTTGCGTGAAAGAGCAACAAACACACACACTCACTCAAATCCTTACAAACTTTCGCATTTATAATATTAGTAGGAAGTAGGAAGTACGATAGTAGGATTAGTCTCTTGATTATGTAACAGGTGTACCTACCTAACGTATTGTCATCCAACGTGACCTTATCAAATAGTAACAAATAGGTATTTTCAAAATATATTTCCGTACATTCCCTTAGTCTTTTCTTAAGACATCATTCCTTAACGATTTGCAATCGTAACATTTCTAAAGGGGATGAGAAAAATAACACCAATTTCTCGCGTCATTGGCATTCGCTTCGACTAGCGGACTACTCGACTCCACTACTCCGTTGGGTTTTTGTTCTCGTCCATTTATCACGTCATGAAATGCGAAAAAATCACGGGTTTACTGACCCGTTACATTTCCATTTACAGAGTGTTTTCGCTTATCTCACCCGTGTAATACTCTTTAACCTCGGCGAGGAGACAGATGCGAAACAAAAGACTGATGTTTTGCACAACGTGATTATGCATCGGTATTTCCTTGTTCTCAAGCTCGAGTGACGAAACAGCGAGAGATTTACATCCAGATCGAAATGTCAGCTCACCATTACATTTTTCTTCCACAATTTGGAAGTTTCAGCTGCTGACATAGAAAGTAGTCGTGTGTGAGAAATATAATATTTTTTATATTCATCCGGATCAACTACTTTCTTGAGCGTGTCCGTGCTTCAGAAAGCATGTTAAACCGTAGTTATTAAATAACTTTCAAATTAAATAGACCGTCTTTTTGTCCTGTCTGAATGGAGTAGGCAAATGAGATTACGCACGTCATTTAATGCTAACACCCGTCCTTGCGCTTGTATCCTTCGACAGGGATTCTCTGCATGACTAAGGCTGAGGCCGCACTACGGCTAAACCACCGCGGTTTCTTACCGCAATACAAGCGGCCGCACTTGCGGTTTCTGATAATGTAAGCGAATCGCGCGGTTACGCGGTTACCGCCGCGGGAAAAAACCGTACCGCGTAAATTTTGTAACTCAAGGAATGCAATACAAGCGGCCGCACTTGCAGTTTCTGATTATTTGATTTGTGACTGATTATTTTGGACAGTTATTTATCTGTCACATAAATCCCTCGTTTTGCAGGCAGAGTCAACAAGGCTACGGAGTCAACCTTGAGAACGATAGAAAAACCTCCTTAGCTGTAGATTATAACAAAACGTTTTTTTAAGTACGAAATAGATTTTCCTGATTATATTTCTTAAACAATAAGAAAAGTACAAGGATGATCTATAGAGCAGAAATCTACTTTCAATCCAAAAGCTAAAAAAAATTAGGCAACCACTTAACTTGTTTTTATTAGGTAAATAAAATTAGCGTTTACGGCTAAGCTGTAATTAAAAACCTCGCCGTAAACGATTGAAAGTTAAAAAGCTATAACTTTAACTATTTAGTAATAAAATATATTTATAGCGACGTCGTGCTATAAATCCAATTTAAAATCTGCGTGAACATTAACACGCGGTGCGGTGTACGATATTGGGTGCAAAATAAATATGTATTAAAAATTACCTGCCAGTCCCATGTAGGTGTAATTTATTAGTTAAGTTTATCGATCATATTTATATTTAGAACAAAACAAAATATAATCGGAATACTACGGGGTAAGAGATTTTGGTAAGTACCTAGTACCTACTCGTAGAAGTAGGTGCTAGAAGCCTCGGGTGTGCTCGGGACCTCTTTATATGAGCCGATGGCTGCTGAGGGTTTTTTATTTATATGCGTATACTATGAGTCGAGCAATTAAGAATATGACAAAATCTTGGTACTTTATATTTAAGTAACATAAGTAGTACATATTAAATATTTTAGTAACAACGTTTTCAAACTGAAATATTTTTACAACTCCCGAATTTTTCTACAGGTACCTAGGTACTTCAGACCACTTCCAAAATGAAAACAAATTTTTCAACCTTAAAAATCTCGCTGCTCCAGACACATCCAATTCGGTTCTTTGTTTGAAAGTTATTGAGTGAAAATGAAAGGATTGGACTATAACATTTTTCGTCATTTTAACAAAAATCGTAACAGCACAAAGCTTTTGACCTAGTCTGAATAAAAGAAAGGTGAACTACTTTTAGATTTTATGTACCAAATTGGTAGGAGTTGTCGGGTATGCCAAATGTCAAGTCCTGAACTCAATGTGACCTAACTTCTAGGCAAAAATTGGTACTTCGAGTAAATATTTCGTTTCAATTGGTTGGTTTTAAAACCAGTTAAGTATAGTTTGAAGGTCTGATAGAGGAGTTACAAGGAAAAGTTCGCAAAAAGTATCTACGGGTCTTCCTGTCAGCCTAAGTAGGTGTCTAAAGAATGTAGAAGACTTAAGATCGATCCTGTTCTTCGCAAATGGATAAGTCTAGTTGAGGAATGGAAGCCTATGCTTAGAAGTTGACTCGCGTGTGATGGGTGAAGTAAATTTATAGCAATACCTGTGGCAATACTCTGGTAATTTAAAGTAAGTCATTATTATCATTGTTGGACAACAAATTAGATGGAACAACTTCAATTTAACCTCCAGATAACAAAATTTCTATAATCGATCCACGTAAAAACTGGACTCGCTGTAGAGAAATAGTTGTTTAAGGATACGAAAAGGATACTTACTCCATGTTTATTAAATTAGTTTTTTTCAAATCCTATTCAATCCCTCTAAACAAGGCATTGATCTTACCTCCCTCATAAACTAAGTAGGCCTAGAGTAGAGTATAGGCCAAATTATGTGTCAGATCTTTCCTTTTTTCCGAAAGTCGCCGACAACTTTTAACGACTGTTATCTCCAAACAACTATAAAGTATATAGTTACAATATTATACAAATATTTAGTTATTCTGGATAACTCGTAAATATAAAAATGACGAATTTAAATTCCAAAATATGTAAAAGCTTTTGCGTCAGTCGTCCTTGTATTCGGTATCGTCAACAGTACTCACGTTTAAATATTCATTCACGTAGACAAAGAACTATAGTGTCACTTCAAATATCGCGTAATGCCCTGAATTGTGGAGCGGAAAAGAGATCGTTTTGAATAAGCACCACCTAGAATCCTTCGTGCGTTCTGTTCGGTGTTACTAGAACATTTTTATTATTGATTCCTTAAAAAAATTACTACGCATATATACAATATGTTAAAGTTGTTCAAATGTCATAAGACTTAATGTAGTAGAAATTAGACTTCATAAACGGTGCTCATGGAAAACAGTTGAGGTGGAATATTGTGCGTTTAGATTTAGTTAAAATACGAGTAAGTAAAACTAAAGTAGATAATCCTACTAATATTAGAAATGGGAAGGTTTGTGAGAACGGAGGTTTGTTACTCTTCCTCGAAAAAACTACTTGATGGATTTGGATTAAACTTGGCAGTGTTATAGCTTACGTTCCAGAATAACACAAAGACTACTTTTTATCCCAAGATTCCTACGGGAGCGGGACTTACGCGGCTGATACCTACGGATCCGGAAGCGAAGCGAGGGCCGTTCACTAGTCTAATTTATTTCTGACTACAGAAGATTAAAAAAATGTAGATAGTAAAGACTTGTATTATTTATTAATGCATACGGTTTCGTAATAACCATTTAAAAATTTAAGGTATATGTTTGCCAGTCCATCGACTTTTCGAATTGTCGGTTTGTGTCCGCATTTGTTTCTGAGCTGCTAAATTCAGAGTTGGTTTTGACCGATTTACACGCCGCATTAAGAAAAACTGATAAATATCCCTTCTAAACTTTATTTGCAAAAGTTTCTCTTAATTTGGGGAGAATAACCGGAAGCTGGTATCCCAGTCTCTGAAACAGTTCCATAGAGATATTTTGCGCTTCAGGCGAGCGTAAGGAAAATATTTCATTTGCCCCGCGAGCCACTAAAGCCTGCCCTGATCCTTTTTATGAGCTCCTATTTCACTGGTATGCTGAGCAATGAATGTCGCTACGATGTGACACTCACTCTATATTAATAGCAAAGCCCATCTGTCGTAGACCGGCCAAAGGGCTCCGAGAGGATCGGAATGTCTGTCAAGATTTAAATATTATATTATTTATGTCTTACGAGTATGTTGTTCATTACACAACATCGCAAGCTACAACATTGAAAAGATATACAAAGGCGATTTCTTATTTTATTCGTTTAGAGAATTCATGTTCATGAATTGGCCTATTAACTTTCAAATATACCTACTTTTTTTTTATCTTTATCTTTATGTTTTAATAAACAAATTCATCACCGTTATCATAACCCGCAATTGATTCGCTGCAATAACTCTTTATAGGGGTTGAAGGTGCCCTATGTTGACAGTGTACGAATTGGCAAGCTTCATACATAGAACTTTGAGAATATGGAGTATTTTGGCACATTAGACGATTTTGCACCCACGACACAGGCAATTCTAGAGTGATAGGTTTATGACTTTATACGATTGTTTAGCATTTCTATTCGTTTATCGCCCCTATTCGGTAAGACCTTCGAAATATCTTGGTGTTTGTGTAAGATATCCGTAAAGAAAACCTGCTTTAATTTAAACTAGCAGACAACTACAAATCAATGATAATGAACGGAATATTGAAATAATTAAATCAACAGTAATACCTACATACATCCGCGCACTGGACTTTCACAACAATGCACAAACCTGCAAGACTTGCGAACCATAATTTATCTATGGGGATTGAACCCCAAATCTCGTACTTGGAGAGGGTCGTGAACTAAGCTACGAAACACTTAATTAAATCATACAGTTCATGAGTTCCTTTTATGTGATGAATGAATACACAGGACGGAATCAAATTGTGTGAATAAGGTGTTCTCGTATGATTTCTAAATAATATCTTGCACGATTATTATCTGCTATCAACCCCATCCTCACTTCGCTTCGTAAAACCATACCAAGAAAAGCACGCTCGAAAGATTAAATAATTATCTTTTAATTGTGTTTAAATAAAGACTTTACATTCCTAAAAAAGCATTAAGAAAAGTGTTAACATTAAAAAAATTGCCCAATGCGCAGATTTCGATCTTTAGCCACGGCTGTCGTATTTCGGTGAACTAACCGTAATTTAATTTTTCAGGAAATGTCTATTAATGAAAATCACCGAACTAAACCCACCACTTACACTACATAAATCAGCACTGGAGCAGCGTGGTGGAGAGTGCACCTTGTTTATGAGGAAAGATTCATTATATGGTTTCAACCTGAGCAATGGGTCTCACTTCATTATTGAGGAGGGCTAGAGCATACTCCATCACGCTGTTCCAGTGCGGGTTGGTGGACCTATGCAGTAAGTCATTAATATATTGAAGCTAAGACGTCTATGTAGATACCTAGATACCACAGTATAATATTCACAAGGTAACCTACGACAAGCGCAGACTTAGTTAAAACAAACTCAATTATCATAGTTAAAAAACGTAGGTAGGTAATATCTATACATATACATAGTATAGTTATGTATTACTTGGCTAAGATTTGTTATACTATCTAACTGATATTTACTGAGCAGTAAACTATTACGATACCCTCGAGAGCAGTACGAGGTTCAAGTGTTCCTTGATAATACTTTGCGAAAATTGGACCTAAATCAAAGCAGTCGAGATACGTGTGAAATTAATTACCCAATAAAGAAGTATTGCAGAGAATGTTCGCAATAGTGGAGGGCTATCAGACTCGGCGTGATTGGTCGTCCGCTCGTAATCTTAATTTACTTCCTATAACGACCAACTGACGGTTCCATAAAGTGCGTGTAAACTGTTTCACACGTGCTTACTTTAGAATGCCTCGATAGTGTGCTTACCCTCTAATTTATGACGTAGGTACGTGTAATGACATATCCATAATAATTATTATAAATGCGAAAGTCTGTCCGTCTGTCGGTCCGTAACGCTTTCGCGGCTAAGCTGCCGGTCCGATTTGGATGAAATTCGCAATGAAAATAGTTGAAGACCAAGGGTCACATAAGTATATATATGGCCTACTTTTGTTTCCAAAAATACACCTTTCAATCTAAAGGGTTGAAATAGGAGATTAAAGTTTTTATGAAAAATCTGTACCGCTTGACCGATCTCGATAAATTTTCTCAGGAGGATTGTTGATGACGCCGTTCAGGCATATGTAAAAAATAAACGACTAAAATAAAAAAAGAAATGGATGATAGTGATTAATATTGCTCTCAAAGTTTCAATTCATTCTTGCATCGATTAAATAATTATATTACACATGGTTTTACACTCTACAAACATTTCCTTTGCAATTCAATTCAAATTTCAACTTCTAACTTAACTGAGTAATTCAATATTGTCTGAAACTTACGTTAAGTTACCTAACTAACTTTATGCATAATTTGCATATGCACATTTGTTACAAAAGGAATGAATAAAGTACGTGTAGGCAAGTCTGAGCTTAAAGTTTTACTGAATTATGACAGATAATATATTTTACTACTGAAGGAAAACATGAAAATAAAGTTTGCATAAGTATCTAAGAGGCCTTTCATACGTTTAATTCATAACTGTGTGCCATATATACCAATTTGCACTAGACGCGTACAGAGTTTAGCACTATGACTTTAACTTATCCTGGGAGAAGATCGAAATCAG
Source organism: Hesperia meskei straton (assembly GCA_018248915.1). NCBI lineage: Eukaryota > Metazoa > Arthropoda > Insecta > Lepidoptera > Hesperiidae > Hesperia > Hesperia meskei. The sequence continues at coordinate 7,066 of DWJQ01000535.1, read as the reverse complement.
TGGTTATGTGAAGTGAATTATGAGAAGTGAGTAAGTATGTAATTATGAGAAGTGAGTAAGTAAGTTTTGAGTATTTATTTATTACCCTTTATTGTACCTATAACCTACAACTAGGTAGTTACAAAAGGCGGACTAAATGTCTTAAGGCATTCTCTATAGTATATTCTCAATATTTATTTAAATATTGAGTAAATTGGGCATTGTACTAAAGTTTTATTTTTGTTCATGCCAATAACCTTACAAAAATTTAAATGAAAAGATTTCGGGAGTCAGTACGTTGGCGTTGGAGTCTAAAACTAATTTAACATAAATGTTAGAACAATACTTCACTTTCGTTGTAAACTTCATTATTGGACTGAAAATTAAATTACTTCAAAACTTCTATTATATTAACGAATAAAATATGTTAAATTAAATTCCTACTCAACATATTTTGCGAAATGTTTCCTAAAGTAAATACGGCCTGATTGGGAAGAGCATATACGATGTAAATGTTTTTCTTTTAACTTCTAGTTGATTTTTATTTTTTATTTAATTGCTTGTTCACACCTAATGATGTACCGGACAAGTAAATGTAAGTTCTTTAATATTTATTACGTTTCTAATACAATTGCTGTTGAACAATATTTATTGTAACTTACTTGAAATTGTAACACCTACCTATTATTAAATTTTTGTATTTTTGTCAATTTAACAAAGGGCCATGGTGTTCCGAGTTATTCCAAGACTTTTATCTTGGTGAAATTTTAACTTTTTCGACCTCCGTTTTCTAAAGAAAGACGTGCTGCTTGGTAAAACACTGAAACGCTTTAGTACTCTGCGGAGAAAATCTCAAGTTGTTAGTTAAATTCAAATTGGAAAACTTTACAATTTATGTGCACAGTTTTAAGACTCCTATTATGTCCTCGCTAGTCGTTACATGTGTAACAAGTTTTTTAGGTTCTGAACATAAATCAGAGTAGCCATTATATGTGATTTATTATCCGCGATATGACTGAACTTACGTTACACATACCAGGAATTTTTGATGAAAACCTTCACCAAGATGGTTTTGCGGTTATCAAGGTATAATTAGATTAATAAAGACCGTCAACAACAAAATATTTATATAATTATTGTCTTAATAATAATAATTATTATTATGTTCGACGTTTTGAGCCGCGAAATGAAGCGAGCGCGCGTGTAAGTGCGAATACTGAAACGACTTTACATAATTATGTGCAGAAAAAAACGCTGCTTTGTAACGCCTCTAAGCAGGAGAACTGCCATTTGTAGCCCCTTAGTAAAGTAAAAAAATATAAATGTTACCTAGAGCGTAAAATAAAGAGTTTTATTTTATTCTCATGATTTATTTTACCCTGAATTAACCCCTTCTTGAATTATACATTAACTCAGAAATTATACAAGTAATAAGAGTGTAGAAATTAAGAGCGTTAAATATTCATAATTTATATTGTAAGTTTGAACACAATAAATATCTACCTAACCAAGTTTACAACTTCAGCGAACAGTAGTTACTTAATTCTTAGGTTATCCGTGCTCATTTGAAATAAATGACGGCCTACTTCTTAATTTAAATGGGATTCTCAATTAGTGAATTCGTTCCTTTAGTTAATTAGTCTCTAGTGTGGCATGAGGTGAGACAAACCATGCCTCCGCAAAACCACCCTTATTTCATTGTTAACATAATACACAAGGGGTTAATTGTATGATAACTTGGAGCAAAATTTTAATTATGAACCTGTGAATATTTATATGACGGGAGAAGATTATTTTCCAGTGGTTCTAACATTTTAAATTATATCATAATTTCTCCTTTAAAGTTTTAGTTGCTGGTTTTAAAATTTTGAATTGTTGAGGCTTGTAAACGTATATTATTATTATGTAGGTAACTTAAAGATACGTTCCTATAGTTTTTAACAATAATAATTTATTTTATACAAAAGTAACCAGGTACAATAGGTATAGATTGAGTATAATGCGCATCCGTTAAAGAATGTGCTTTGGAAACACCGTATACAAGAGCTTTTTGACCATTATAATAATTTTAATATGAAATTCTATTTACGACTAAAGCTAAATATTGGTGTTCTGGTAAATTTATATTGTATGTCATACTCATAACTGAAAGTGTTCCCGGAGGAAGATAATGCATTGCTTAATGGAATGTCGTTGCAGGGAAGCTGAGTGGATTTTTAGTGGTGTTGTTATTATAACAACTTGTTATGTAACGAGAGAATTTTCTCTCTTTACTAAAACAATAGTGAGGAGCACGTTTAGTGGTAAGATGCGGTGTGATGGGAATAGTTGCACGAAGTGTGGTGAGGTTTGGAGAGATCAGATTAAAATGGAATCTTTCTAATATTACTTAGCCAGTGAATAACAAAAGCGCGGACCATTTTCAAGAATCAAAACAATAGAAAAGGTGGTTTGAATGCCTTTACAGCTGCCTTCCATGATCTAAAGAATCATTCAGCCCATATATCGATATTTATTTTGGTCTCACTTTTGAAAAAAAATCATGTTACTTATCACGGGAAGAGTGTATTTGACTTAATTATTTTTACGAGAATTGAATTCATATTGGGGTAGCTGAATACTGACCCAAAGTCTTTGCAAATAGACCGGGGTATCATGAGAGGTAATAAGAGACACCGACTGCCTTGCATGGTGGCATTACTGTTATTTTCTTTCCTTGAAGCCTGTCTGATTAGCTCCAAGACTCGTGCTTCAGTCAGTGGCACTCGTCTTATAGTTGGTACTTTATTTTTGTTTTCTGGCAACACATCTGTAATGGTGTTACTGATGACGATTAGTGACTAATTATATATGACCTGTTTTAGGTAGCTTGTGTTTCGTTTGAGGACTTACATAAAAAAATATGTATGATAAAGGACTGTGCACATTAGGTAACAACCCGATAACGGACCGACTTAAATGAAAACATTCAAATACTTGGTATGAGTTCAGAGATGGTCAGGAGTAGGTGGCGAGTACTACGTCTTTCAAGTATACAACCGTAATTTTGCTCTGCATCTGAAAACTTTCATTTAGAAATACCACCGTCTGCACGCGTAGAAATACTATTAATTTTTATGTGAGTCCAATCTGTGGTTTTACGAATCTGTTTTCCTACTTTAAATTTATTTAATAGTTCCATAAAAGTGTAAAAAACTTAATAAAAATATTTTCGACAAACCTTCAATACTTACTGATTTATTTCGGTAATCCTGAAAATAATCCTTTATAAAGGAACTGTGATGTAGGCTACAAAAATGTCAAGTATCTTATTTTAATCTTGTTTAATGGTTATTATAAGAAGTTTCCACGAAATACAGACAAAAAGTAATTGAAAATTACTTGTTATAGGTACATAATAATGTTCTTCATTAGAATTTTTAAGCTGGCTATTTTAAGGCTATTTTTAAAGTTTTATTGCTTTATACTACTTTTGTATGTATCTTCATTTTATAGCAAATACGTATCTGTGGCGACATCGTACACACGTCACACAATGACGTTGTAAAAATCTGATTCACGCTATCGAAGATTCAAACACCGCTCGCATACTAAACGTTTTGACAGACAGTCGGGGACCGGTCGCCTCGCTGACTAAAGTTAATATGCTGAAATAGAATAATTAAGGTTATTATTTTTACTTAGACACACTAATAATAGAATGATCCTTACATAATATAAAGAACATCGACATATAATATTTCACTCTAACGTATAACTTACATTGAGTCAAAACAAATATTATATCAACACCCAAAATATAGTTATATCATTACTCATATAACAACGTAATTTTATAGTGCCTATTCTCGCTAGCTAGACTACATTTGTCTCAAACACTGAGATTTCCAAGTTAAATATCGCTAAAGCTCTACCCAACTGAGATCGTTCAAATTAATGAACCCAAATACCCTATTACATTACAGTTTAAACACTAAAATGTAATTTGGATTGAACAGATTATAGATGAACCTTGGTTGATTTAATGGAAACAATTACATCTAAACAACTAAGTAGGTGTGTGAGGTTAATTAGCTAAAACATTAAGAAGGTTAGGTATTAGTATTAGTTAGGTATATTATAATGTAATTTTTCTTTGCAATCCATAATTCTGTACCACTGTTGACTAACTGCTTCCCGATTTTTATTACCTAACTATTTTACATTTTCAAACGGTGAATTTTAAATAATTCCGTTGTAAGATTTTTTTATTTCAATTGAAGGTAATTTCCGGTTTTTGATTAATTATACCAATTATTTTATCCGTCATACAATCTTCCCCCTCTTTACACTTTAGGGGATAAATTTTTTGTTAGTGTTGCCCCACACTATACACAATTTAAAATATTTTTTTTTGCATAATGCAATGCGTTTACTATGGCATGTTGAACATTTATTTTTATTTCAGTTATCTACGTACCACCGAGCGTAAAGCCAATACTTTCATTCTGAAGCACTGAAGCGGTTATCTATTTTTTACCTTCAGCAGGCACAGCAAACTTTTGGGAATACTGACATCTTCATCAATCGTTTAATATTGACTTATGATGATAGAGAGTAGAATGAATGAAGTTTGCATCCAATTATATTATTAATTGAATTTTCTACGGAAACAAAAAATAATGTTTTATTAATGTTATTTACATAATTATGTATTTAGAAATGTTATATGTATCTAAATTTAGTAGTAGTTGTCTCCTGTAATTTCCGCTGCGAAGCATGTTGCTTCAAGTAACTCTATGCTTCGGCTCTAAGCCTGTTGAGGTCATGACACTGACAAATTAGACGTGCCACAGAGCACTACACCTGCCTTTCTATGTGCAAATACTACTTTAGCTCTATTTGGGAGTTAATAAGCAACTAGCTAGCAGCTATGAAGACTCTTCACACATTTTCCCCAAAAATATTATAAACTTAATTTTATTATATTCATTAGGTATATAATTATATAGGCATAGAAATTATAGAAATATTCCCTTTTTTAATAATACGCATACGCGGTAATTAATACCACCGATTTAGTAGTGGCATGACGCGCTCTTGTAACCTTATCTACATTGCGTCCGTTTTCGCTAAGGAATTCGTTTAAATTCTATCCCAAACAAAAACAGCTTTCAGCCCAGTGATTACGGTACATTTCAGATTGACGGTGTGAATTAAAATGTTGTAAGTAAGTTTTACTTACAAGTTAAATTGAACTGTGAGCACAGGTAATAAATTTGTTTCTAGTGGGGAGTGAAAATTAGATATTCTCGACTCATGGTATAGGGAAGATAATAGTTGTTAGGACAGGGTCAGGGCAGCGGTTAAATCTTATTACAAGTTTCCAATAATCGAGTTGCCCAATAACCCATACCTTCACCTGTAAACTGTTGGGACATAATTGGATTACGTTTAACCTTCTTCGGTGGATGATCACGCTGATAGGTGATTTGATTGAGTTAGATATTTAAGGGTATAAGGGGACCCATCTATTGTTCTAGGATAAGCCAACTTTCAGAGTTGGGTTTTATTTCGAGTAAAAGTAGAGTTCATCGTGTTTTTTCTAGAACCAATCGTAAAGTTTTTAATGTTTCTTACCTAAATGGTGACTATCAAAACTCTGTTAATGAACACCTGCTGTCTGTCGCAGGGCTTAACATTTTAAATGTAAGCAGGTACATACCTGAAATCACAGCAAAAAATATAAAAGATCCCTAAGGCAGTCCCAATCCAAGAAACGTGTAAACATGGTGTTTTCAATTTTATTTATTTCTTAGGTATTGTTGCTACTGGTAGACGGAATATCGAAATAAGAGATAATGCGCAACGCTACGGTCACGCCGATATCACAAAATAAGGATATGACCCCACCTAGATTTGCCGCGCTTTTGTCAATGAGAAAGTTGTGTACAGAATTAAAGCTATCATTTTATATAATATGTTGTGCTTTTTTGTTTATTACTACTAATTCGATACAATATAATGGTGTAAATTTTGTCCATCTTTGAACGTATTGCACATAATATACACAAGACATGCTTGTAATTTGTACCTACCTAAGGAAGTAAAATATTGACAAACGTTGGAATAAGAATGTTTAATATTAGGTAAAGTATCCTTTTGCTCAACAAATTACTGAACTTAATAAGGGAAAGCAAACAAGAGGTTTCGAAAGGATTCTTTCGCTTTGTTTTATGACACAATTAAGAGAGGAAGGGACCTTGTATCTCGAAGAACATTTTGGTTCCATTAAAAATAAATGTTTAAGTAATAAAGGCACCGATTACATCAACATTATTTTAAAGTAGTAGGTACCTATTTATTTTCATTTATTTCCTAATCCCTTATTGTGACATCCTAAGACTAGGTTTTACAAAGACTTAATGCCTGTTGGTGTTGGTATTTTGTACCAGCCATTCCAGGGTCATGGTGTGTCATTTGCTAAAGTCAAAATCTTTAAACCACACTCCGTTCGTGTTAGAAATGGAATTAGCCCGCCGTAAGCAGGCTAGTAAGGCGTTTACCGCACGCGGGCGACACCTATGGGGGAGGGGGCGGGCCAGTAAATAGACTACGAAGGGGTGCCTCAAATGTAAATCTATGTAAAGGTGGTATTTTAATGATGAAGGTGGAGGGAAGGATTGCAAAACAGTTTTTCTCGCGGGCGCCCTTTCAATTAGCAGCAGCCTACGGAACAAACTAGGGATCTTAAAATCCTAACAAAACTTATTACAATACTTCAGTAGACATCTGGAATGATATCCCAAGGATCAGTTACAGTTTCAGTATTACGTAGTTACCTACCTATACCTAGACCAAAAACTTGTTTCCTTTCAGGACTATTACGCCTATCTGTTTTATCGTTACGCAAACAAAATACTGATGCTCTCTTACTTCAAACATGTATTCCTAATTCATCTAGGTACGTATGTATGTACCTACCTACTTTGTGTGCATCTGGACTGAGGGCCCACTTTTTTTTTCTTGGCGTAGCGAATTGAAATTGATATGGGAATTACTTAAAATTAGTTAAAACTTAAAGCAAACACTCATAAATTTCTTAAAC
>DWJQ01000534.1:0-13883 GCA_018248915.1 Hesperia meskei straton | reverse complement strand
TTTCTTAACTTATCTGCTAGATATGAAGCAAGGATACATACATTATCAAGAACTATAATTAACGCCAAAATTTTCTTCAAAAATCTTTAAGATAAAAAAGTCCACGGAAATGAGAAATTTTATAGACCTGTTGAAATTAACCCTTTTGTATTAGCTTTTAAATTTTAACATTAATATAAGGTCTCTATTATATAAGTTCTTGTTGTTCTTGAATTATATTATTAAATAAACAAACTGTCTAGCTCAAAATAGGTACAATAATAATGAGCAATTAAATCATTTTCAAAAATAATGGAATTAGTATTATAAAAATAATGTAATGGCTTGCCTAATTTTTAACCCTAGTTAAATATAAAGGCTTGGCATTGAATTTAAATATATTAAATAACAGGACAGGTTTCTGCTTAGTTCTTTCTTTTATAGTGTTTTTTAAGTCGGTTCAACTTTCTATAAGGTTGTTTCTTTGCAACATAAACGCAAAACATTTGACATGACTTAACTTTAACAGTACGTAAATAATTAAAACATAATTTTGTTCATAAATACACAATAAACTCTCATATAAAATTTTATGGTAAAATATTTCAACATATTTTCACAGATGTTCTTCCAAATACTTTTATTCTCTAAGCAATGTCATTAATTAAAAGTTAGGTGATTAGCGGTAAATACCTATTCTGTGTCGCAAACACCCCCGCAAAATCCTTTGTCAAGTTGCTTAAAGGAAACTTTTGTAATTGATTCATTTATAACGCTTTATTGTGAAATCAAGTAGAAAATTATCAATCCTTGCCGATAACATTAATTAGAGCTTTGCGGTGCGGCAATATTTACACACAAATATTTCACAAAAGCTTAGCTAAGGCGTAATTACGTACCTATGCTTTGTTCACTTGACTCTTACAAATGTATTAATGATAACAAAACTAATGCTTCTAAAATGTAGAAAAGCTTTTGATTGAAAGGAATGCTCCTTTGTTAATGAAAATGGGCATTTGATATATGGGAGTTTCCATCGACTTTTGAGTCCAAGCTATCTCCCCTGCCCGTGACGTATTTTGCTGAATAACGATTGATGCTATGGATTCTGATGGAGCTTAACAGTTACCTACATTGTGATAGGATTTCTTTCACCTGGCTAGTTACGAAATATATTTTATAATAGGCAGCGAAATGTTTATACATATTTTGATCGGTTAATACGGTTTTTTTGGTTGGTAAGACATTCCCGATACCTTTGGTTTTGCTACTAATGAACGAAAGTGGTTATTGATATACAGATAACTCCACTAGGAAAACTAGCTTTTTTGTACTAAGTATTCTGTGCAAGTAAAAACTACCAAAAAATATCGTAACGTACCACCACCTGCCAGTCCTGCCACGGTACTTAGAATCTTATTCAGTCACGGTTGTCATAGGTAACAGTATAATGGTTGTGCTGCCTGCTCATTTGCTATCTTAATTTCATAAAAAATAAAAAAAATACCATCGACTTTACGAATCCTAACCAACATTGATTCAACACTTTAAGTAAATGTAATTCAAGTGTCCTAGACTGAAAGTTCGATCAACTACGCCGTCGGTTTGATTGGAATGAACGCGGCGGTTTTTAATTAAAGCGAGTTGCAATGAAACTCTTCTTCTTACAGCGTCATTAGTCCAGCCTTCGTTCCGATCTGAATCCGATATTCGCTCGAGATACAAGGAACTTTGAACGAGTTTGATTCATTAAGCTTGCAATAAAGGTATCGCCAATTCAGTCGTTAAACTGTCACCGCTTGAAACTCTAACACTTATTGGACCTTGCTCGTTTTGAAACGGAATAATCTGGTGTGGCTGAAAAGGGCATCGTTGCTTGTCAATTATTCAAAGTAGATCCGTGCGTCTAAAAGGATAACAATGTAGTAGGGAACAGTTTATGTTCCCAAAGGGTTTCGAAACAGACGTATTGAATTCATTTATCGATGCCTGGTATAATCTCGTTAATATATTATAAACTTTCTATTTTATGTATTTTAACAATGTATTGAAGAAAGTCATTTAATATTTTGTTTTAAAAAAGAAGTCACCAATAAAAATTTCAGCTCCATAATGAAACACTTATATTATGAAAATAATTGTATTTTTTCGATTTTTTTATATCACATTATAATTATAATTTTCTTTGTCTAGTAATCTAATCGTTGTTTTGAAATCTGTCTAAACCAATCATCAGCACAAAGAACTCTCCAATGAATCATGTAAATAAACATTATATTTCATTGTACGAAAAAGTTATTTACCGTTGTCACTATTTAGAAAAACATTCTGAGCATCAGTGAGCAGAACGTTTAAATATTTGCTTTATTCCGCACATAAAAAGCTTTGTGCCATTATACAGAAGAGTCGTCATTGTCAGCTGTACATACATTAGGGAACAAATAGACAGCGGCTACCGAGCGAGTATCAATTACTGGGTAACAAGTCATCTGCTACCCAAATACTGTGCAAACGTTGAAAGTGCTAAGATTGGTTTGCATCATGTTTTAATTTTATGATAAACGGCAAGTAGTGTGAAAATAATTTAGCTACATATCTACAATATAATGGACTTTTTTATTGATATGGAATTTTATCATGGAATGGACAATGTTAATTTTAATAATATCTAGCTAGAGTAACTGCTGTTTTAGAAAACCATTATCACCATTACCAGTCTTAACTAGCAACAAACATTATATGTTTCATACTTTATTTTCAAATATTTTCACAGTGAAATACTTTCTGTGTATTATAAAATGTATAAAATTAATTGAAAATCAATCCATTTTATCTGTGTTTAAAATCGGAGATCACAATAATTATGTATGCATCTACTATGTTGAGGAACTGATAAAAACTTTACCGCTATGTGAACCCTTGCCTTACCAGGAAATTTTTTGCTGAGAAAATAACAAAAAAAATTCCCGCGGCAAGCCGAAGTCATTTATTTTCCACTTCAGATTTCGCCGGTGCGCGGCGCGAAAAAACCAAATGTAGAGCATTTTTGGAGTTGCCCAAGTTGGCACGGCATAAATGGACTTTTGATGGATTACAGACATCTGTTGGAACAAATGAGCCCCGCAAAGATAAGGTGACGCTTCGTCTTGACGTTGTTTGCCGCTCAACTTTACCGATAAGTTTCGCTAAAGCATTTTTGATGGAAAGCGCGCCGTAATCCGAGAAAGCCGTGGGCTTCGAAACTGCTGATTGGTGGATTACGTTTTTACTAAAAAGTCACGGCTGATTTAATCGGAAAGGTTTCGGTCAATATTAATTAACTTTGTAAAAAACAGTCACAAAAAATTTATTTTACTTTTAATATTACTGTGTTATAAAATTTTGTTTTCTTGTTGAATGTGACTACAGATGTCTTACAAGCATAAGACGATAAAAAAATAATAATAAATAATAATAATAATGACGATAAAAATATCACTTTACTAATAGGTAACAATGACGATAAAAATCTGATATTTTTATCGTCGTTTAAAGTAAAGCACAATGTACAAAGTAAATTTGATCTGATCCATCAAAATAAATATTTCAAAAAATTGCGCTCCAATGCCTTCATAAGCAACTTATGGATCAGTACACAGACAGTGTACCTTGAAGAAGTAATATCATACAGTAAATGCATAATATTTTAAGTGCAATAACCTAAACAATACCCAATGTGTACTCACTGCTTCTGTGAAAATAATGAATCGAACCCACTTACAGAAACTCAAAAAGCCTCAAACTTTTTTAGTTTAATTTGAGACATTGTGTCAAACGCTTTGGTTAGATCCCAAAAAATGCCCGCACATGTAGAACTAGTTTTTATTGGAGAGATCTGATACTGATATTACCTACCTAATAGTTTGCGGTAAACATAACATATAATGTATAGGTTATACAGCAAAATACTAAAAACACCTAAGAAATAAGGAATGATTAGTACAATAGAATTTAGGCCATGAGGTAACCATAAGATTTTTTTTATACAAAAGAAAACATTTATCGAGACACTATCGTAAAAGGTGACATTGAAGTACCTACTTCCTTTGTTCATTCTTTCTGTAAGGATAACTTGTGATGTCGTTATTGTGTTCAAGACCTTACAAAGACTTATTCACCCTGTAATTTTATTAAATAGGGAGCGGCTGAAAGTAACATAGACCATTCTGTTTTCTTATCTTGTTTCCGTAAAGACCTGTCAAGATAAGTTCAAAATTTATCCAGTTTGGTAAAACGAAGTAGATAATTATCCGCTCTGAAGTTCTTTTAGTACACTGCGATTCTTAACTTTTGGTAACCTTGCTAATGCTTGATTTAACTTCTAAAGTTGTTCTCATTTTCTTTTTTTGCAACTTACTCGAGGTAGATAAGACATTTATTTGTACTGGATAATTAATCAGAGACACAGAAGTTACATTGCTAATTAATGATTCATTATTAAAATTGTATTTTTCAGAAAAAAATTTTGGCGAGCTTTGAAGTATACATTTTTTATGGTTACTTTAAGTTATACATTAGTGACTTACAATAACTGTTGCCCTTTAAAAAGTAGTTTGATGTGTAATTTTTTAATGCAAAAGTTTTAGAACGCGCGAAGCGAATTTTTAAGTAAAAATAGTTTTTCCGTAGTTTAGCAGTTTAGTTTCGATGTAATTTTCATAGTTATATTTTTGTTCCGTTTATTATTAATTTAGTTACTATCCATCAATTCAGTTAACTTTTATAGACTTATATTTATATTGTTATTTTTATCTTTATTATGATATGACATCTTACTGTTTCTAGGCCAAGATGCTTTACCGTGTGTGCTGTCGTTCCCTTAATATTACATACAAACCACTCGGCCTATTCGGTATCCCGACACCCTCTCAACCTACAAAATTTACGAATATACGTAAATGCGAGAATCGTACAAAACCCACAAGTGCGCATATTCTGCGTTTGGCAAGATTAAAGGCACATTTAATTTATAAATTGCTTTGGTTCATCATTTTTAATAACGACATAAGTAAAATTTACACTTTTTATAACGTGTACTTAAACATTAAATTTAGTAGGTAACTTAATAAAATTAAATGACTGAGAGTTTTTACTGACGAATGACGATGACTTCTTACTAACTACGTAGTAGCCGCCGTAATCTTCGGTTTAAAGCAGGAGATACTGTCCACGCATGGACAAACCAAATAAAAGACATCAATTGTCCTCTATTACTGTATTGCAGTATTCCAAATGAGTTACAAATTTTTACAAGCGCGACATTTTGGTATCGATATTCCGCGAGCGTAGCGTCCATAATCCATAGAGAGCGAGTTAGTCTTTTTTCACAAATCACACCATAGATATTGTTTTTTATTTTACTGCACAACCACAGATAACTCTTAGTCACTGAACTGTCCACACGACCACAGACTAGGTAGCGGCGCGTACATCCTCCGGGGCGTTGAAAGTTTGCTTTCAACTAGACTTCAGGAACATTCAAATTGCCTCCTCCTGTGCAGGTAACAGGCACATCTTATTGATCGCCCTCCTTATTACTCCCTTCCTTGTGAGTACATCGGCCACCCTGCTGATTCCATCAGGTCCCGGGTATAGGCGACTGACACGCGCCAAACGCCATTGCAGCGGAGGTAAGTTGTCCTCTTTAAGTATAATTAAATCTCCGACCTTAAGCTCCTGTTGCCTCGTCTGCCACTTCGTCCTTTGCTGGAGCTCAGCCACAAACTCCACGCGCCATCGGTCCCAAAAATGCTGGCGTAGCTTCTCGATGAGCTGGTATCGGTTGGGGTGCTTTGCAGTGACAGGTGGTGACGGCAATGAGGTAAGACTTCGCCCTATCAGGAAGTGCCCTGGAGTCAGTGGAGAGGGATCAGTAGGGTCTGACGAAAGAGGAGTGAGTGGACGCGAATTAAGGATTGCTTCAATCTGTGTGAACAGCGTAGTCAACTCCTCAAACGTCAGTGAAGCATTAGCAGCCACACGTTTTAGGTGGTGTTTGGCAGATTTAACCCCAGCCTCCCATATTCCACCGACATGTGGGGAATATGCGGGACTAAACAAAAATTTAATTTCTGCATCATTTGTAAAATCTGTGACTGACTGACGGCAAGATCTTAAAAGTTTACCTATTTCATTATTAGCGCCTCGAAAATTAGACCCGTTATCACAATAAATCACAGAAGGTTTGCCTCTTCTTGAAATAAACCTCCTCAATGCTAAAATGAATGAGTCAGTGCTCAAGTCACTAACTAGTTCTAAATGTAATGCCTTGGTAGAGAGACACACAAACAGACATAAATAACATTTTGACACTCGATTTCCTCTACCTTTACGGCTAGATATCATAAACGGTCCAGCCATATCGACTCCACATGACTGAAAGGCGAATGCAGGTGTAGTCCGATCAGAGGGCAAATTACCCATCATTGGTTGGATGGTTTTTCCACGATAACGAAGACAAACAATACATTTTCTTACTACACTGCGCGCCAAATTCCGTCCACCGATAGGCCAAAATTGCTCTCTTGTAGAAGCCAGAAGTAGTTGAGGGCCTGCATGAAATAATTTTAAGTGTTCATTAACCATGATCAATTTAGTTAAGTTATTCTTTGCATCCAAAATCAGGGGATGATTTTTATCATAACTGTATATTTTGTTTTCTAATCGACCCCCTACTCGCAGAATCCCATAGGAATCTAAAAATGGGGCAAGAGAGAGCAGTTTTGACTTCCTATCTAAGGGCTTATTATTTTTTAGAGCTTCCATTTCTGAACTAAATGATTGTGATTGGCTGACTTTAATTAATATATTTAATGAACTATTTAATTCTTCCAAATTTAGAGGACCACATAATTTTGAATTGTTTTTATTGCAATTATTTATGAAACGCAATACATAGGCATATACTCTTTTCAATTTATTGAAATTTGAATAGTTTTCAAAATCAATTAAATCATTAATTAAACTTACATTACAATGTATTGATTTTGACTTAGTAGTTTTAAATTCAGGCAAATTATGAGGTTCTTTAATAAATGTTTGCTTAGGCCAAGCAGAGGGGGGTTGCTTAAGGAACTCAGGCCCTTCCCACCAGAGCAGAGAAGATTGCAAAAACTTAGGTTCCACACCCCTGGATGCCATATCAGCTGGATTTTCATTTGTAGGTACATGCTGGAAGATGAACCCTACAGTCAACTCATTTATCTCGTTAACTCTATTGCACACAAAGGTCTTCAAATCTCTTGGTTGAGCTTTTAGCCAGCCTAACACAACGGTTGAATCCGTCCAAATATATTTTTGAGTTATGTTGCACCTTAATTCCTTTAAAACCTTTGTGGAAAGCCTTGCACCTAACAGGAAACCACACAATTCTAATCTAGGTATAGTGAGTTGCTTAATCGGGGCAACACGAGCCTTAGCGCATAACAACTTCACTACCACATTACTATCACTGCCTTCGGACTTTAAGTAAACACAGGCAGCATAGGCCTGTTGAGATGCATCAACAAAACAATGCAATTGAACATAATTAGGACAGTCACATAGAACATGTCTTGGAATTTTAATATTAAATAAAACTGAAAATTCTTTAATAAGTTTAGACCATTGTTTAGTGAAACTATCAGGAACTTCATCATCCCACTGAAGCTTGGAAGTCCATAAATACTGTAATAATATCTTGGTAACAATTGTACATGGACACAATAGTCCTAGGGGATCAAATATTTTACTTGTAGTTGAAATGACAGATCTTTTAGTTGTTTTGCTGCTAAGTTCTAAATTAGTAGAAAACTGTAGTGTATCAGACTTTGGAGAATAATTGAGGCCCAACACACTAGAATCCTTATACAAATCAAGTGCTTCAGACATGTCTGGAGCATTAGAAAACAATTCAGAACAATTGGAACGCAACTTCCGTATAGGTAAGCAAGCAGAATTTAAAACTTGTATGACACCGTCTGCAATGTGTCTTAAACCTTGAATATTATCACATCCTGTATTGAGGTCATCCATATAAAAATCATTCTTAATAACATTTGCAACAATAGGATCAGGACATTCCAATGACAATTGAAGAAGACATCGAGTACTCAAGAAAGGAGCAGATGCAGTACCATAAGTGACGGTGTTTAGTTGCAAAACTTGAATGGGCTGCTCCGTCTCTTCCCTCCACAAAATGAGCTGTAAATGACGCTGGGATTTATCTACTTCAATCTGACGATACATTTTCTCTATGTCCCCTATTAATATGTATTTGTGCTGCCGAAAACGTAACAAAATAGCATGCAGATCACTTTGAACTACTGGACCGATCATCTGTATGTCATTCAAAGACTTTCCAGAGGATGTTTTGACTGAAGCATTAAAAACAGTTCTCAACTTTGTTGTTTCACTCTTTTCCTTAATCACAGCGTGATGTGGCATGTAATAACCAAAATTAGGTCTCTCAATTGGACTCAAATGACCTAAATTTTTATATTCATTTATAAATTCACAATACTTCTGCTTTAAAATAGGATTTTTATTTAATTTTTTATTTAAATTGTCTAGACATTTCTTAGCAACATAATAATTATCATGGAGTGCTTCTTCCGGCACCTCCTTCATAGGCATTTGAACATTAAAACGACCATTAGGTAAACGGGAATAAGTGTCTACAAAATGAGACTCACAAAGCTTTTCTTCTAAAGAATGAGTCTTAGTAGTTGGGAGGTCATCAATTATCCAAAACTTTTCAATTGATTCACTAATGTCTTGAGTGAAATTACAAAATACACGACCAATAGGCTTAGCTAGCTTAGAATCGAATGATAAAGGCCCTGCCACTAACCATCCCAATTTGGAGTTTTGCAACACAGGTTTATTAGCACCCAGCTTAATAGTGTTTGATTCAATCAAATACCAATAAACATCAGCACCCAACAATATATCTACTTCGGCAGGGATATAAAATTTAGGATCAGCAAGTTCAATATCACCTGGAAGTTCTAAATTTTTAACATTGATCAATGAACCCGGTAACAATCCAGTAATTTGTGGCACAACTAGAAATTTGGAGCTGAAGTTAAATGAATTGACTCTTGATTTAATTTTAAGTTGACAACACTCTTTTATATTAAAGGAAGTATTATTAATGCCAGAAATGTTTATTGAATTTTGATCAAGAGTAAGGTTTAGTCGCTCGGTTAAACTCTGAGTTATAAATGAAGACTGACTACCTGTGTCTAAAAGTGCACGCGCAATACAGGTCTTGTTGTCACTCACTACCTCAACAAGAGCTGTACACAATAAGACGGAGTTGTGAGTCATTGTGTTAAGTGATACTGGCAATGATGCAGACATTGGTTCAATGGCGGAGTCAGAAGTATTCCCACTATGCTGCATATGTAAGAGAGTATTGTGCTTACCTCGACACACACGACAACCACCCTTGAGTTTACATACATATGCATTATGACCACCTAACAAACAATTCCTACATAGTCGGTGCTTATGCACTTCAGTGATTCTATCATCCACACTCATATCTTTAAATTTGGAACACTCATGTAAACGATGCCCTTCATTACAAATAATACAAGACTTTGACTTCTTATCAAATGACACAACAAAACTTTTAGACTGGCTATAATTATTATTAATAAATTTTGTTTTATTATCTTTTGACACAAATTTATTTTCACTTCTTTCAGATCGATTGTAAGCAGTTTCTAACACTTCAGCCCTATTGCGTAGGAAAGTAAAGAAATCTTCTAATGTAGGTAAATCGGTGAGAACCTTCCTATGTTCTTCCCACTTTTCACTTGTCACATTATCTAACTTGGACGAAACCATAAAAATAATAAGTGCATCCCATTTGTCTGTGGGTTGGCCAAGATTATCAAGTGCCCTTAAATGCTTAGACACATGGTCCACTATAAAACGCAAGGTTTTAAAGGAATCCCTTTTCAATGGTTCCATATTAAACAAAGACTTCAAATGATTGTTAATTAATACATTTTTGTTATCATACCGCTGACATAAAAGCTCCCAAGCTGTTTTGAAGTTCTTTGCACTAAATTCAAGTGATTTAATTACTATTAATGCACTTCCTGTTAATGAAGTTCGCAAATAATGAAACTTATTAATTTCAGGCATATTACTACTATTAATAATTGACTCAAATGTGTCCCTAAATTCCAGCCACTGTAAATAATTCCCATCAAAGGTAGGTAAATGGATTGTAGGCAATTTAATGGAATTATACTGATTTGAATGATAACTGTGTACCGAACCAGCCTCAGACTGAGCCAACAAATGCTTGACTACCGGGGAGGATTCTAATATATCCTGCCCTTCAGCAATAATTTCCAAAAAATTGTTTTCAATTGTCTCCCTTTCAGCTACTTGTTCATCAATATTTTTATGCAACAACTCAATTTTTCCTTGAATATCATAGAAATTGTTTAACATCATTTGAATTTTTTCAATCTTCAATGCTAATTGTTTGTGTGAAATACTTGATAAATTGTTAGTATCTATCTCGCGAATATAGTTCGAATACTTAGTTAGAAGGCCCTTAATAACCCCTCGCTGCTTAACAAGCATAGATAGTTCAGTTTTATCATCCGACCTAGACTCCTCAGGAGTGTCGATACGTATTACACCTTTATCTCTCTCAGTCATGTTTGAAGCAAGTAGAATTAACACAAGATGCAATAATACAATAACAGACTAACTTGACTAACGCGTAAAGAGCAACCAGCCGCTCACACAAATTGAATTGCAAAAAGGGAAATTTAGGTTAAGAAATTAGGATTAGGGCTACTTCCCTGGGCTAGACCTGTCCTCTTGAGGCCCCAAAGCAAAGCAGCAAACAGTCCCATGCAATTTAGATAGCTGATTTTTTCGTTCCTCTTCGGTTGACGATTGGACTTTGTCAAAATGTCGACGCGGCGTCGCTTGGCTTGCAAATCGTAACGGTGCTTTCTTCAAATCTTCTTATGAAAATATCGAAAGTTGTGTCCTGTCACGGTCGCCAAAATTTGTCCACGCATGGACAAACCAAATAAAAGACATCAATTGTCCTCTGTTACTGTATTGCAGTATTCCAAATGAGTTACAAATTTTTACAAGCGCGACATTTTGGTATCGATATTCCGCGCAGCGTAGCGTCCATAATCCATAGAGAGCGAGATAGTCTTTTTTCACAGATCACACCATAGATATTGTTTTTTTATTTTACTGCACAACCACAGATAACTCTTAGTCGCTGAACTGTCCACACGACCACAGACTAGGTAGCGGCGCGTACACTGACGTACTCAGGTAAAAACTACTTTTGTAGAAAACTAAGTTCGCAACAAAAATATACCATGTCTTTCGTTCATTTTCAAGACTGTCCTAAGAAAACTCGTAACCGGTTTCGACGAGCAAAATGGCTGGATTAACCGGTATCGGATATAATATTCCGCAACCGCTTTGGGATAATTTATTCTCCCGCCATAAATCAAGTTACAGGAGATAAGTTTTTAATTAAACGTCACGTGACGCGGTAGGGCGCAACATCAGACAGCCGGAGCCAAATGTTGGAAAAACGATTTTGTGGGTAGATATTAAACTCGATAGTAACTTATTTGTACCGAACTATCGTACGGTCGTTTCAATTCGGCTGTGTATGAACATCAATTGTGTTCTTATTGCAAAGCGTGTGAATTTGGTTATGTTATTTTACACAAGGACCTCTTAGTCTGAAATTGGACCGATACCGAAGTTTGACTGACTGAACTATGACACACATCTAAAAGGACTAACTAAAACTAAAAGTGTCTGCGATAGACTTCATACATACTAATGAACTCACCACCTAACGCTATCAATAACATCCTCTGTTTACTAGACTTACCATTCTAGTCTCAATGTGTGTGTGCGTCTTGGTGGGTCACAATTGTCATGGGAGGCAGCGGAAGGGCGGTGCTGCCTGCTCGTTTGCTATCGTAAGCCCGTGAAAACAATTGGAAGATACCTACTTAACTTTGTAGACAGTAGGTATATTTACTTATTATTACAATTAATATAAGACGTTAAAACTATTTTAATATACTAAACTCTCGAGGGTGCTACATTGTACTTCTTTAGAGTTAGTTAAAGATAATAACAAAGCCGTAAATATGTATGTAATTAAACGCCTACACAATCCTATTTCGCAATAGATTCCAGAAGGCATTAGCATCAATAACAGTCATGTTTCCGAGAACCAATATTATGTCCAATAAATATATTGGCCCAAATCGGTGATTGAATCCTGGACGCCTTACTTCGCCATAAGGCGTATTCCCTGACCTATTTACTTGGCTACGGGATCATCTTAAATGATGTCCAGGTGAATATAGTCCCATAAAGGTTTTTCTTTAATTTCAATTTCAATGACGGAGAGACTTCTAGGGTACTTCCAGATTCCTTTGAATGATATTGACCACTCACTATAGTCTACGTAATTGTCCATCAATATTTAAGTTTTGATGATTGAAATCTTCAAATACAAGAAACGAACTGTCCTTTTAAGTGTTACAAATACTTGACTACAATCCCACCTGATGATAAGCGGTGATCTGGTCTTGGTTAATAAAGTGCACCAACAGTATTCCGTTAATTAAAGAAATGAACTTTATTAAATCTGTAAACAAATATCCAATTTTCACATTGTGTTTCACAAATGTCATGATTATTTGCTAGCAGGATAAATTTTCAATTGGCCTCAATTGCCTCAGCTCCGCGATTGTGTTACTATTTATATTTTGAGATGCAATTAAAAATAAGCGTACACTATAAATGTGTGACAGAGAGAATTATTAATTGTGTTCAATGAGGGGAATACATGTTTGTGTCACACATTTGAGGGAATATAATCCTTACTAATATTATAAATGTTAAAGTGTGTTTGTTTGTTTGTGACTCTTTCACGTCGCAACATGGCTATTATATGACATGGTTTATGTGTGTGGGGATAGTTAGGAGGGTGGAGAGTGACGTAGGCTACTTTTTACCGCGAAATAACATCTCATTCCCATGGGAAGATTGATGTTTTGTTAGTTGCTAGATATTTAGTTCCGGAGTTGTATTAACAATGGCGTAACAGATGGCGTTAGTAAAATTCATTTACAAGTTCTGAATCACGCTATTAAATATTGCGGGACCTACGCGGCATTTACCTACGGGTCCCGAAGCGAAGCGCGGGCGGTTCTCTAGTGTGTTATATAATTAAGGCTTTAACCCGTTAATGGCTGGCACAGAGGACGGATATCTCCTTGATAACGTTTACGTGAGACCCGTCACAATAATGGGCCATCAATGGGTTGAACCCAAACTCCTCATCAGATAAGCTACACCAAAATGTTACATACCAACACCAAGGCTTCCGTCTTTTTCTTGCTGACCAGCAATTACCACATCAGCATTGTCTAGCAGTCGGTACCGAATGGACCTGGTAGTAGCAAAGTTCCATAGCTTGTCCATGATCAGCTGTTGTGCCTGGTCTTCTAGCGAGGTGCCGGCTCTCGCCAGGGATTCTGGCTTAACTGGGATCTCTGCGCTTGCTCCATTACTGAAAGTTTAGAACAGTTTTTGTCAGGTACATATAGTCAAGTTGGTGTCACTTTCCGCTCAAGAAACGTACAGAGATATGGCATGAAGGTAGCTAATGAACATGCAGCACCACCCTACCGCTGCCGCTCATGACAACCATGACCGATGTAGAACAAACTCAATATAGGTTTGGCAATAGGGAGACCTCCCGCCAGGCGAGACGATATGCCTGGGGGGCGGCCGGGCCCCGAGGGAATGTACTCGAGGCGTGGTATATATGCCAGCGATGTAGAAATCTTCGA
>DWJQ01000533.1:0-13888 GCA_018248915.1 Hesperia meskei straton | reverse complement strand
ATATTTCGTGACCGCGCCCGCCACCGCGCCCGCGAGTCAGTAAGTATGAATGAGCAAATAAAAATATTCGAGTGTCATATTTTTTTACGATTGTAAATTCAATTCATACTTTTTGTTAAATAAACGAAATACCTACATAGGCAATACTGTATACTATGTGGGTTCCATTACTGTAATCTTACAAATACAACTGCTTTCAGGCAGTAGATAAATACCCTTACGAAACTAACAAAATATATTAATGTTAAATCTTTATCATGTTGATTATGACTTCGAAGAATAACATATTTATATACATACGTACTTGGGATATGGCCACTTAAAATATATATAGTTAAATAAATACTGCGTATTGCCGTGGTCCGCATACCATTTTTTTCTATTTTATAATACAGACAAAAGATCTGAATTACACAAAAACGTTAAAATATTTACAAACAACAATATAAATGTATTATTTTGTAAACGTTAAAATATATATGTACTTACGACACAATAAATAAATCAATTCCATAAAATAATACTAGATTTGGACGGACGTGGTACATTAATACAGTTGGACATTTTGATTGGGTAGTGCAAAAAATTTCGCGATACCTGCCGGTGGTTTCGTTTTGAGGTGCTCTTCTATGAACTGGCAGGGGCAGACGTACTTCTCGCCGTGTCGACCCGCCACATGGGAGCTCAAGTTCAGCCTGTTCTTCACAGCATATGCGCCCCAGCGACCGGCGTAACGCAAAAACAGAAGGGCACCTCGCTCCTGTAACATGAAATACCACCCTTTAAACATGATTATCGTCGAGCTTCTTACGTTCATGTTCGTAAATGATAATGTTTAGGAGCTAAATATAATGCACCTACCCTCCTAAAAAATTTCAAACTATTGTAATCCAAACTACAGTTAGTTACAGGCGGAAGTAAAGTTATTTCTGCGTATGCTTATTAATCTCTGAAATAACTCCGGAAGTGAGCCTAGATCCTAGCAAGAAGTGAATATATAGGAAATAAAAATAAAAGCAGTGAAACTTGCCAAAAAGAAAGTAATGTCAGTCAATCCCGCGCCGCCTGAGCCAGTCGTTGCACGGCGTGCAACAGGCGCGGGTATCTCTAGGTTCCTTGTTGCGCAAAATCTCCTCAACGTATTGACAAGGACAGAGTGCGTGCACTAAATGGCGCGGCGCCGCTGGGTTGCTGCCCTCGTCGTCGAGCGTCCAATCCAGCCGACGCCGCAAGAAGTCTTTGCCCCACCGCTGAAGGTAGCGGAGGAACACTTGCTCTGCCATATCCTGCACATTTACTCTTCGCTTACCCACGATATACTACAAACACCATTAGACTATGTTGAAAGCCAAGTAAGGAAGTTAGCATAAGCAGTGGATATTTTGTGAAGTTGTAGTTGTATTTAGAAAACACTAATTAAGTAGTAACTAACTAAGCAAAGCATGCAATGTTTACATCAGCCAATTATTCAAATGACCCATTGTGCTCATAAAATATGATGTAAATATAAAAATAATGTATGTGAAAGAAAATAATGCATGTTAACAAAATTGATATAGGCAGACAACATTGTTTAAGAACACAATGTTAGTAAACAAAATGTTAGTACACAAATTGCACATCCTAATTTTGCAGTGTGACCACTAATGCCAAATTTTATGGTAGCATACATGTGGTAGATATACCCTGCTGAATAATAAATTGATGAGGCAGTTTAAACCCTATGGTGAAGAAGACAGGAAACTTGGTAGAATTTATTGGGTTCCTCAGAATACAGTAAATTACAGCAATTTTAACATCACAACTTATCTAACTTAAAAGTTTACGCGGGAGGAAACGTTGCCGCTTAGAACGGCGGGACACAGAACCACAGACTATGTCATTATTGCGCGGCGCGCGGCTGTCTGTGAGAGAGGGCTGGTGTTGCCGCGTTACATCCTCCCCCTCCAAGTCACAATTACGTCCCGTTTGTGACTTGGCTACACGAGCAACTGAAGTCGCGTTACGATTCCTAGGTCGTCCCCTATTACGACGTGGCTGCACGGGCAGTGAGACCTCATCACCGCGATTAACAAATAAGGCTAGCTCAGAACTGTGGAATTTACCTAGATTTTGGTTTGAACGCCTATCAGATATTTCGTAACTAGTAGGACTCACAACTTTAGAGATACGGTACGGACCGTCGCGCTTCGGCATAAATTTATGAGTTATACCTTTAGAGGCATTACTAAGAGCGTGAGTTTTCACTAGGACTAAATCTCCTATCTTAAACGCAGGAGTTTCATTACGAGCTTTATCGGCAACATCTTTCCTAAAATCTTGAGTCCTCTCGACACGATCTCTAATTTCTTGCAGTGAATCAATAAACCGAGCTAAATACGGCGTAGCTTGCGGTACGAAGTTTTCTTTGTTCAGAACAGCACGCAAGTCATGCTGAGCATCGAATGGGGTACGCATTTCGCGCGCAAAGGTCATATATGCCGGTGTACAACCGGTAGTAAGACAACGAGCACCATTCATGGCGAAACGTACATGGGACAGAAACTTAGGCCAAGACCTATGTTCGTTCTTCACTAACATGGCCAGGTGTGTCTTCATATCCCTGTTTTTGCGTTCGGCCGGGTTCGCTTCCGGGTGATACAAGGGAATCAGGGATTGCTTCACCCCTAGCAAGAACATACACTGTTGCATAACAGCGGAGACGAATTGCACGCCATTGTCCGATATGACACGTCGAGGGAACCCATATCGTAGAAAATACTCTTCTATGAGCATCGGTGCACATGTTTCTGCAGAAGCCTCCTTAAGTGCAAATAACTCCACCCACCTTGTGGCCGTGTCTTCAATAAGCAATACCCACTTCTCCCCCTGCTCTCCTTCCGGGAGTGGCCCAAATAGGTCGACTGCGAGGACCTCACCTCGCTGATTTAAAATAGGGGTTTGCAGGAGTCCGGCAGGCTTCTGATTCGATATTTTGTATCGCTGACAATCTGCACAATCTTTAAGATATGCAGCAACATAGCTACGCATCCCTGTAAAATAATATCGTTGCCTAATTCGATGCAAGGTGCGCTCTATACCTTGATGTCCCGATGTGGGTGCATCGTGGAATTCGCGAAGGACTGTTTCTCTCATAGTCACCGGTACAACTAATTGTGGTTCTTCGGCGTCAGAATCCGGATTGAAACGATAGAGTACACCTTGTGACATAACATAACCCCTCTCCAACCAACGACAGGATATGACGGGATCTAAATTTTCAAGATCATTAACAATCTTACACACTTCTGGGTCTTCAAGTTGTGCTGATCGAATTTCTTTGGGGCTCAACTGAGGGACGTCCATAATGACGGTGCAAACATCACACGAGGCTTCATCACTCACCTCACATTGGGGACGACTTAGAGTGTCGGCCAACGTGTTTGCTTTACCAGGAGTGTAATTGTACTCTATATCAAAGGCCTGTAATTTCATCGCCCATCGAACGAGGCGACCACTTGGTGACTTGAGCGACATCAACCATTTCAGAGGTTGATGGTCAGTCTTTACAATAATTTTATGACCGTCTAAGTACCCACGGAATTTTTCCACGGCCCATACCACCGCAAGGGCCTCGCGTTCCGTGGTCGAATAATTCTTTTCAGCAGGCAGCAGCAAGCGGCTGGCGTACTCGATGGGTCTTTCATCGTTCGCTTCGCCCTGGAGAAGAGCAGCTCCAAGAGCATAACCACTAGCGTCGGTACGCAGTATGAATGGTTTGCTGTAATCGGCCTGAATAAGTATCGGAGCAGTAGTCAACTTTTCCTTTAAAGTATTAAATGCGTGTACTTGCTCACTTGACCATTTCCAGCTTGCGTTTTTGCGAGTAAGCTGAGTCAAAGGTTGCGCAATATCTGAAAAGTTAGGAATAAATTTCCTAAACCAAGAGCATGTTTGCAAAAAGGATCTTAAGTGCTTAAGATTCCTGGGCTCTTTCATATTTATAATTGCGTCAACTTTACTATCATCTGGACATATGCCATCAGGCGTAATGACATGCCCAAGATATGTGACCTTCTGTCGGACTAAGAAACATTTAGACCGGTTAGCGTACAGGCCAAACTGCCTGAGACGGTTAAATACTTTATCCAGGTCTTCGAGATGTTTCTCCCAGCTATCTGAAATAATTAAGAGATCATCTAGGTAACTCAAAATTGTTACATCCTGCAAACAGGCAGCGGATCGAAACCGATCCATCAACCTTTGAAAGGTTGACGGTGCGTTCTTAAGGCCGAAAGGCATTCGGATGAAGCGATAGGTCCCAAAAGGCGTAACAAAAGCCGTCTTGTCACGATCTTCCTCTGCGACAGCTACCTGCCAGTATGATGATCGCAAGTCTAAAGTAGACATAAAACTATTACGCTTAGTAGATTGCACAAGCTCATCTATTAAGGGAATTGGGTAAGTATCCGTTTTGGTTATAGAATTGAGTCTTCGGTAATCGACGCAAAATCGAATTCCTCCGTCCTTTTTAGGTACGAGAATAGCAGGAGATGTCCACGCTGACTCACATTCCTCTATAACTCCATCGCGTAACATCTTGTCAATTTCAGCACGCATCAACTCCTTCTTGGCTGGTGTCAGCCGGTACGGCGGCACGGAGATTGGTAAGTTGTCCTCAGTATCAATCCTATGAACCGCATACGGAGTTGCCTCTCCCCCTGCACTAAAAATATCCTCATTCCTAGAAATAAAATCGGCCAACTGGGTTCGTTCATCGGGCTTCAGCATGGCACCTTCGTCATCGCGGAGCACGTCTGCACTCGAATAGTCTGCTGACGAGGAAGGCGATTCAAATAGCATGGGATAAGATATAGATTCATCGCCGAAACGCCATGTACATGTAGCGAAATCTAGCACCATGCCAGCAGCAAGCAGAAAGTCAATACCCAACAAGGTATCGTTATTAGTAGCATCTGGCAAAATAACAAAATCAAGCACAACACTCTTGCCATCCTTGATTTTGACCTCAAGGAATACGGTGACCACTTCGCGCAATTGGACAGAACCATCCGCCAACTTCACCGACATCGTGCCACTTACGAACTCCTGGTTATGCTGCTGAAGTAATTCGTATAGGCGGTAACCCGCTATACACCTCTTTGCTGCGGTATCTATTAGAGCAATACCTTTTATCCCTAGAACCTCAATACTCAATATTGGTCTTTGTTGAACCTGCTTAGTACTATGTGCAAATGAAAACATGGGGAGGTTTTGATTATCCGTTTGCGATGCCGTTAAGTCAAAATCTGGCGTAAGGGAATCTGTAGAACCAGCAATACTATCAGATTTCTTCGAAACCATGGTCACCCTACACTTAGGTGTACTGTTTTTATTTTTATCAGTCGACATGGTCACACTACTTAACTTTTTTAATTTGTCCGAAACCATGGTCACCCTACCATTGGATGTACTAATATTATCATAATTATTATTAGTTGACACGGTCATACTACCAAGCTTATTAATTATATTTGGAACCATGGTCACCCTACCATCGGGTGTACTAATATTGTCAGACTTAGTTAACATAGCCCTACTGCTATAATCACTAGTCGCGGTATTAATTTTATCGTTACGACGACACCCTGCCAATCGCGATGTTTTACTCGTATCACGGACCTCAGTTGATCGCGAAGTCGACGTCGACTCTTTACGATTAAATTCTAACACATCTAGCGCGGAAAATTTCCCAGTACATTTAGAACAGTTTGACCGAATTACTCCTCTCTCACCACAACCGTAACAATATATCATTTCGGTCTTATTAATTGCGGTATCATTAGTATTGAAAAAATTATGTTTTTTAAACTTATTACACTCCGGTTTTAGATGTCCGTACACTTTACAATATACACAATAAGGGCGCTTATTAATGAAAGAGTTCGGTCCCGAAGTCGTCGGTATCACACGCTTAGAAGAATTTGAGGCATTCGACGGTCGTTCGGTGGTCGCGCTGTACTTCGCGCCACCGGCGTTGGTACACGTCAAGGCCGTGGGCCGCGTCGTGTGCGACGCGCGCGGCATCGTCGGTGGATCAACTGGACTCATTTCGGCAGGATGGGATTCTTTGAAAGAATCTTCTACGGCGCGGGCTTTGCTCAGTAATTGGTCATAAGTATCGAAGTCGACACGACTTATTCTTTTCTTAATTCGTCGGTCGAGAAGACCGTAAACCATATCTAATTCTACTCTTTCGCAAAGATCACCATCTGGTAGGCACGCCAAAAGGGCACGAACTTCGGCAATAAATAAATCAGTGTTTTTGTTACCTTGCTCCATTTTAAATAGTTCTTGGTAAACCTTAAAAGGCGGCCGACGCTCCCCGAAAGCGGCGCGAAGTCTCGCTATGGCGTCGTTCCAATCCTTCACTGATTTCTTGATGCCCTGCCACCAAACTGCTGCGGTCCCCGCTAGCAGCATCGACATCCCCTTCACAGCGTTGTCATCAGTTATTTGCAGACACGATTTATATACTTCCACGGCATCGATGAAACCTCCGACGGAGGCGCCGGCCTCGCCGTCGAAGCGCGCCGTGCACTGCGAGAAGTTGGCCGGAACCTGGTTCACGGCGGCAGTGGAGTTGAAGAGTTCTGCAGTTGCCGGTGTCGAAGAACGGAATTCACGAAGTAATCGTTCACAAAACTCCGCCTGTGACTGCTGGATCGTCGTAAGAAGACTCGTAAAACGGTCCGCCGACATCGTAACATTGTCTGTCGCGGAATCGAAATCTTCATCACTCGGTAGGGACTGTCGTTTCCGTGGCATGATTGTCGAAGTAGTTTTCTCGCGTAGGTGATGATGATACGAACGACTACACAACAACCTCGTAGGTAGGTAATGAACGAACACGAAAACTTTTTGCGCGCACGTAATGGCGGTCGAGAGAAAAGTTTTTCGTCGCCGGTTGTGTAGGTACAGTTTACATTACACTGATAGTTCGCACTTATATCCACTGAATAACTTAATATTCTGAGGCCTACTCGTTGGGCAGCCAGTTTTAACAGTAGAATTTATTCGGGTTCCTCAGAATACAATACTAATCAGCAAATTAACATCACAACTTAACATTACTCTAACATAAAAGTTTACGCGGGAGGAAACGTTGCCGCTTAGAACGGCGGGACACAGAACCACAGACTATCTCATTATTGCGCGGCGCGCGGCTGTCTGTGAGAGAGGGCTGGTGTTGCCGCGTTACAAAATTCATTTATTTATATCTCTTTACCATTATTAAGTACAATAAATTATGCAAAGAAATAATTTGGTATAATACATAGTTGTAGTAAAACCTTGAATTACAGGTGATTTGCATGTCGCCACCATCGCCTATTGTTTACCTCCGCCGTAACTCACAGGTGGTCACCTTATTATAGGGGATCACGCCAGTTGACAGCACAGAAGATGTTTGCGCGTAGATTATCCGTGTGATTATCCGTATCCGTAAGTTTACAAATGCAATACATTTTGTGCTTCAAAACCTCGTAGCTACCCCGTTGCACTAGCTTGGCTGACTACAAGCTTATTAGCGAATTAAC
Organism: Hesperia meskei straton; assembly: GCA_018248915.1. Taxonomy (NCBI): domain Eukaryota; kingdom Metazoa; phylum Arthropoda; class Insecta; order Lepidoptera; family Hesperiidae; genus Hesperia; species Hesperia meskei. The sequence goes on along the minus strand of DWJQ01000533.1, from coordinate 6,311 downwards.
ATTTGTGTAATTTGCGCGCGTACCTACAGTACAGTTAAAGGCGAAATTATATACGCCAACGGCTACGCTCGTCTAGAACGCTAATCTGAAGTGGTCTTATAGCCAAACGTCCTGATTTTTGTGTTGCACACACAAATCATTTAAGATACCTTCTATTTTCTCCACAAGCTACAGAAAGCGGAAACAATATTCGCTTAGGTGTTTGAACACTGAGAATAGATAAATACCGCACTCTAAAATTTCTATACACCTATAACATAAACAAAATCTTAAAACTCTGTCTACCACAAAAATTATCCACAAGCTAAAGCAAATGTTCCCAATAGACAAAGCGACTACGTGAGTCTATAATCAAGACATAATTATAATTAAATTCTACACATATGACCGAAGTGTGCACGCGGAAGGTACATATGTATGTAAGAAAAACTGGTGCTAGCTATTAACACAATGAGTCCCGTAACAGTGATATTAACGTTTTTTAATAGTTTGTCTGTGCGTTTGTTCCTGCTAGTTTTACATGGTAGTTAACTTGTAATATTTATTTTACTACACTTAAATAAGTCTATAGATAAATTTCAAATTAAAGAATTCTAAGTTATATACATAAACTGCGTAAAAAACGTATAATTTAATACGGGACCTTCCCGAAACGGAGGTTGGAACACGCAACATATCTGACGTTCTTAAACGTAATGATATCTCCACGAAATGAATTTTAGATATTTAGCAATATACATGAAAATTACATGTAATGTAAGTATACATTTTTTTTAATCTAATTTCTACAGCATGGTTTATCGAAGCGAAGCGCGGGCAGTCGCCAATATGACATACACAGAACAACGCCAAACAAATGTCTTCAAGCGGGTCGAGGCTATCATAGGGCTATTGTAGTGCATATTTTTTCATACAATTCTAGGTGTTTGTTAGACTTAATTTAACCACTAACCTTGCCTCCGGTAAACATAAATTGCGCGCGTGGAGGTCGCAGCTTCGATTCCCGACCACGTAGCAGAGTCACGGAGGCCAATTATCTGCGCTTTTAAGGCTAATCAGTGTGTGTAGGAGAACCGTGAACAACCTTTATGAACGTAGAAACGTTTTATGTAAATAATGTCAGTATCCGGCTTGCAAACTTGACTACCAAAACCTTGAGTAGGTACCACCTATTCTCTATTTTCTTACTACTTTCTTGACCCAGAGATGTTAGTTTAGTTCACCTATGATATCTGCATTGCTACTAAATGTCGAAGGCCGACACGACGGTGTCGGTATAAAGGACTGCGCACATTACAACGACCCCACGCCAATGCGGTTACGGAGCCACTCAAATGTAAGCATTAAATAAAGATCCTTATATCTAAGACGTTACGGTTTAATTTCGAGTGTACACTTGAAAAACGTGAACTACTCCCCACCCTCTGCTCACCGACGCCGTTCACACTCGAAATTCAACCGTAACTTTTAAAATATAAGGATCATAATTGAATGTTTACATTTGAGTTGCTCCGTAACCGTAACCGTAACCGCGTTGGCGTGGAGTCGTTGTAATGTGCGCAGTCCTTTAAAAGTACAGATGAATGCAAGAGTTACTGTTGCACTTATTGGATGCGCTCCGGTGAGGCCGGTAACTTTATTGTAACTCTGGCTGGACGCGAAATATTGTTACGGATTACGGAGTGTATGAGACAAGAGTGATAGCTAGATTAAAATTACGACATTTATCCGACTTTCATTGCCTCACTTCTCGCGCTCTAGTGATTTATTTTTCTGAATTCTTATTTAGTTATAAAACTACTTAATCATTATCTGCAATGGTATGTCGAGAATAATAGCGTAATAGTATCTGTTACGCCAGCTAATAAGAGTATTAACGACCATGTAGCTTTTAGTTGGTAATGGCCATGCAAACCTCGGGGTTCTGGGTTCGATTCGTGCGTGACCGAGGCATGTATTTATTGTGACAAATAAATGATTGGCCCTAGTCTTGAATGTTAATCACGAGTTATTTGTCTTGTTCATGCCAACGGAGACACATTGAGTACAAGGGTGTGAGTGTATTTTTCATGAATAGAAAAAAAAATTAAATGTGTATTTAAATGTAGCGAGACAGCTATCGTCAATTTGCATACCACGCGCGCTAGTTTCTAATCGCTAGATAATCCGTCTATCCGTCCGTACGTCAGTGCGTTGATTCGTCAATGCGCTCGCGGCTCGTTGTGTACATGTGTACAACCGCTTTGTAGTCCAAATATACACACAAAGCGCGGTGGCGTGACAGCGGCCGACCAACCGGCGCGCGGCCGGGGGCGACGACCCCGCGCCCCGCGACTCGCGAGCCGCGAGCTATCGATCGATTGTGTGGATCTGTTGATCTGTGAATGTGTTGTGTGCGATTGTGTTGTTGTAGGGTTGTCACGTTTACAGTTGTAAGGGTCTATGCATAAATTACTATGGGTTATGGCTGAAGACTTGGCTAGCTATCACTCTTTTGCTTCAGCATCCCGTTACGGTTGGGAGCTTGCGCTTGAGAGGATGTAATTTCTCGGATTCTTTAATTGTTCCCTGACCGGCAGCGCTTCTATACCTTTAAGTCAGTTTTTCTCTGACATGAGTTTTCTCCTGGGAAGTTTTTTTGTCGGGTTTTCATTGACTAATCACAATAGCTACTTATGATCCGGAAGTGGTTATCATTTATGAAATAAATTTTCCATTTTATTTTGTCCGATTATACTGTAATACTTTGTAACATTTTACCTGGACTCGACAGCCCTGTGCTATATTATGTTGATTAGCGCAGCCCTTGCCAAATAAATGAATAATCGGGTCATATCGCCACGTGTTTCATTGATCAACATGTGAGCATTGATTGTTTTCCCTCTCGGAGAAAACTCCATGTTGATAGTTGCAGAAGTTACAGTGTGTCAATAGGTTCTATTTTTAAAATTAGGGTTGTCAGATTTCGTTTATGGTGATATGGGTGGGTGGGCGATAATTAGTTAAGGGCTTAGGGTTGCCAAACGTTCACTAATTTTTTTATGTAACTATTCCACTAGATAAGAAACTATGAAGACTGTAAAAAGAAATATTAAAATATTCGTTGTTTTGGCAACAATTTTTTGCTATTGTAACATTTGTGACACTTTTATTATTTTTATCAGCGCTCGTTAAGCTCCATTTAATCCACTTTATAATCGAACTATAATGATCGATCTAAAATAGAAGGTATTAGAAAGATTTTATTGTTTATTTGGGGCATTTGTTGACATATTATAAATGTTTTGTTGTGCCTATTAATGAACTTAGGAAAATTTTAATAGCGAAATACTTTGTTTTTTTAATTTTTTGATTTGCTGAAGACTGAATTATAAGTTTTTATTATGTAGTTAGCAAGAGCCTAGGTATACATTGTTTATCCGGGGGTGTACGTAGATATTCTATATATACAATTGCTTGAACAGCATTTGTGTTCTGGATAGAAAAGTCGATGGCTCACTATTACAAGGTTCTATGTTAAAATTGTATCACATATTTAGTTACGAATTCTACGAGGTTCTATATGTTATTAGATAACTATTTTTCAAAAATATACTGCAAAATATCATATATTACACGATCCTATGATGTTTTTATCAACTAAAAGAAATAGTGAAATTCTATGGCTTATTACAAAAGATCATCGAAAATAACATAGAACCTTGTAATAGTGAGCCAGCGAAATATTGTTCAAATATATATTATCATGTAGTATTCTTGAACTAGAAAAATTACAATGGGCAAGGAAATGAAGCCATGCTTCATTAAGATTAAATTGTTAAATATTGCATAATATAAAAGTTTATCAATTTATTAATTATTAATAGTGAATAATAAAAACTAATTGTGCAAAATTTGAGCCACTAACTAAAATTGGCAATTAGCAATTATAGTAAGTCGACATTATCATTCTTTGCAGATACTTACTTTAACTTAATCATTTAGATTAAAGTAAAAATCATTTTTTCCATTTAGGGAGAGATTAAGAATTTGGAAGTGCCAGTAGTTGGATTTCTCTTCAATCATGGAGCTCAAGGCATTACAGACTCCTTAAATCTATCCGTGAGTACAACAGGATTTGAAGATAATGAAGATTTTCCTCACTGCATAGGTAAAACTTGCTGAAATATTTTTTTACTATGATGATGACAATCTTATTTTTGGAAATCTCATGGACTGGCCAATAATTTTATCACTACTCTTTAAAATATTACTTTTTAGATTCCAGTGTATTGTTGTCACCTAAAGCTGACATACCTGCATCTGTATCAAGTTCTAATAACCATGAAGTGTTGTCTCAGGAAGTGCCTAATTTCTTAGGAGGTAAATAAATGATCAATGTCCATTTTACTGGAGATTTTAAATTTGAATACATTATTAGTCTAGTAAGAACATCTTTGGTTTCATTATTGATAGTTTTATTATAATCTATATTAAAATGTTTAGGGTTTCGGAAGACAGCTTTATCATTTTTTGGCACTACTACTACTTCAGACTCCAAGCCAGTTTCCAGTGAACCTCAAAGTGGTGGATTTAATTTTTCTTTTGGCAATGAAGAAAAGAAGGGTAGAGGTGGCTTCTTTAGTATGTTCCATTGAAATGTTATTTGTTTTAATTAATTCAGTTTCTTTTAATTTGTACTAATTGAACTAATTCATTAACAGAAAAGGATCATAATTTTCAAGTTAAAATGATAATAAAAGAAATATGATTTCTATAAAACTGTTTTATTATATAACAGCCATCTTAATTATTATTAAAAATATTATATGACATAAAAATATCTTACTGATGTAACTGGCATGCTCTTACTGCTATAAGTTGTAATAGAATAAAAAGTGGTGCAAAGACTTCACTATACTCTATCCCAGGATCTCCTTGTAATTTTCTACACAACAAAAACTTAAAAACAAATGTTAATCCTAAAAAGATAGCACTCCATGACGCCCGGTACAATGAGGCCTTATACGAGCTCTCTAAATTCATTCGTATACAAACTATGCAACAGAAGTAAGCATTCATGGCATCACTGACAAATAATGGAGCAAATATTGTCCACCACGCACTGTTTATAACTTTGTCGATCTTCAGGGCTAATAGTGCCGAGAATATAGTAATGGTTATCAAGTGTATCCAGATTTCAAACACAGTCAGTCCGATCCACTGGACAATCTCATTCAATGTGAAAAACATCTTTACTGGTTGGCTCCAAGCATTGCTGTTCTAAAAACACGTATGTGAATTGACGAGGAATGCCTCACTTGAGCTCCGTAATCAACATCTTCTGTTAGTGGCTCCAAATCATCTGAATAGGATTATTTGGTTCAGTAATCATTTAAATATATCTTAATCTTAAACTACACTTACATCTAAGCTTTTGAAATGAACTCACCAATTAAGTCTACTGTGCTAGTATTTACTTCAATTTGACAGGTCCCAGAGAATAAGATCTCAAGTTGTAGAGCTAAGTTACAACATCGTTGAATTGCAGCTCCTAAACCATGCAATATGATTTCTTTTTCGCCCTTTGTCAGCAGATCGCAACATTTATCCAATTGTGCCTGAAAATCCAATATTTTTAATCTTAACTTGTTTAAACCACCTGTGAAACATGCCACATTTAAGTGATTGAAATTCGCGTTTACATTCGTTTACCTTAAAATTTGTTTTTTTAGTTATAAATATAACGTTATCTCCGTCTTTGGGACGAATAGGCAATCGTTTCTTGATAGCATAATTTTTATTGGGAGTCCGTTTATTTTTCGGTTTTTTTTCCAAATTTTCGTCTGCCATTTCCACTTCGACAGTTCCTCATGTCATCATGATTGTCAATTTGGCACATTGATGTCTTGTCAATTGTCATTCAACAGAATGTCATTTTTGGTTATTATCTAGGTACAGCTACCTACTACCACTACTACTGTGCTACTACTCTGATTATCTATGGTATAAATCGTAATCACACAGGGATATAAAATAAATAAGCAGGCGTAACATTAATTTCACCACTACAAAGTCTTCGGTAAGCAACAATTTCATCCCTTTCTTTCTAACGCACAAAGTCTATCTCGTTTGATTGTTCTTGTTGCAACACTGGGTGCCCCGAGACGATCAAGCGCACTTGACAAGTCTACGTGATTGAAGCGAATTATGATCGTTTACTGCGTTGACTTGACACCATACAGTGAATGCCCAGCGTACAGTGCGCCCAACTTATCTCTGAAATGGCAAAAATTGGAACTAACGAAAAGTCATTCATAAGTACGTTGTGG
>DWJQ01000532.1:0-13894 GCA_018248915.1 Hesperia meskei straton | reverse complement strand
CATTCAATTAGGTACCTACATATTTATTTAACGCAATCATTAATTGGATAATAACCTATATTTTAGGTGATAAGGATTTTCAGTAACAGTTCATGCACTACTAATCTTGTGCATATTATTCGAAAGGGAAGCAAAGGAATTAAAATTACTTTAATTTATGGAGCGTGTGTGAATTTTTGTTTGACACCGAACGAAATTAATGAAAAAAAAAAAATACAAAATTTGGAATCATCATTTCATCGCTCACTTTTATCTAATTCAAAACGATGCATGCATATCATTGCATATCATCAAACGTTTACTCTTTGTATATCTCATCCACATAGTTATTCTTCAGTGACAAGGTGATAAATGCTCACACGTTAGTTCAGTAAAACTGGCAGTCCAGAGCGATACTACGCCGTAATAGTTCCTAGTATTAATCATATTGTGTGAGAAATAGACCTCTTAATGTTGCAAAAATGTTCTTAGCTGAGCTATATCTATGCTGCACAGATAATACTGTCCGCATATACATATATGCGTTGCTGTCAAATTTGAAGAAGAACAAACGTACATATGCCACGGTGTATTATTATACGACGTACCCACCCATTAGCAAAGCTTACTATTATAAAGATTTACCGAGCAAACAAATCATACATCACACACGTACGCACGGTAATATTCTCGCCAGTAATTATTAAAATGAAAACGTTAGTTGTTACCTTTATTGCGAGAAAAAAGAAACGTTCCATTTTGTTTCTTTTTGTGCTCCAGTTATTTTTTTGTAAAAGAGCTCCACATATTCATCGTGCAATGAGTAAGGCTCGGCAGTTCATTGAAAATAATTTGCCTTATAGCCTACAACGGTATTTTATCACACCGAAATTTATACATCAACGAAACAAAGGCGAATGAGTGATGAGGCCGAGGGAACAAATGAAGATTGTTCATTTAATTTGGCCCTCATCTCAAGACGTAAAACGCAGGCGAATACACCATTGTCAAACAGGGAATGGAGCACAATTTCGACACAATGTTATTTAATGACACTTACTCATCGCACTTACCTAAGTTTAATCTGTATACGGTGTTAGCAGTGCTACTTTAGATGAGTTGTTTGACTTTGAATACGTTAATTTCTTACTTGTGTTCCCAAAATTTTATAAATTCTTTAAACAAATAGTGTAACTTAAAATCATACAATATAATACATTACTATCATACATAACACGATCTTTTGGTGTATGCTGCTGCTCTTCGTGTGTTTGAAATATTAAAAATTACAGTCAAAAGAGAAATACATATAAATGTAAATAAAAAAGAAACAATATTTGAGGGCAGTTTTGTAATTTAGTAATTTAAAAAGTACCGTAAACAAGCTAAAAGATCTAAAATTCTTACTCGCAAGCACATACCTGTTGAATCCAGAAAGTGTATCCTTGATATTTGAAAGATAATCTATAACAAGAACTTAGAATTTTCTAATCTAAAGGATGAATGCGGAAACTGTATCAGTGTTTCAGAGATCAATCTACACCATGCTAATTGTGAACTTGATGTAGTGAGGAAACGGTATGCCGTGTTGTATTCCGGAATAGAAATAGATAATGGATACGCAGAAGCAAGTCAAAACTGTTCTATTCCCCTTTCATGAAGATGGAAGTCTCGCTATTACCATTACGACTCGCTGCTGTGTACTAGTTTGTTTTATGATAAGAAGCATCGAATAGGATTGGTCTGATACTACGGACTCTATAAATGCTTCAATCTAAAGTTTAGTGAGGACAATGCTACAAAATGTTAACTACTTCTAGTCTGACGTGGGTTGTATGAAAGTATTTCGAGGTTCAGACTACAAACATGCGTACTCATTTGGTTTACAGCTTACTTTCTGACTGCGTCGTTAGACCTGGGAAATATAGTAGTTTGTTAGTAAAATACACTAGAACTATGTAATACAATTGAACCTAATCTACAGTTATTAACAGATGAAAGTCTTGGTAAAGGTATAAGTGCATACGATAGTAAAGTTAGAAAATAGTATGTACGAGTGAAAAGTACAGATTAGACAAGATACTTAGAAAAAGTAGGTGTGTTTCAATAACAGTTAATGAAGTAATATAATAATATTCCTACATCCAATAACTAAATTATGTGGTAAAAGGTAAGTGAAGTCCAAGAATTGTGAGTAGGTATAAGTCTGAGAAAGTGCCGTGTAGAAGTGGAAAAAGGGTAAAACTACGTTACTTAGCCTTATATTAAACAAAATTATAGTTACATAAGAATCATGATCCATAATTATACAAAAATATGCAATCAATATACATTCTAAAGGAATTTATGGATTTAAAAAATCTATAAATTACTGATTGTTGCGTGATACAAGATTCCTTACATGGTTAACCACATAACCGTGTACTAAATCTAGGAAAAATATAATACAACACAAACATTTCATTTCCACAAATACATTAAATGACTTGGTTAGCATTCTGATCTGTTGTTTTAAAGTATTTGATCTTAAAGTGTTATCATATGATGTTTTGAATGACAAAGAAACTCAATGAATGTATAAAGTAAAATATATTATTTATATCTACTATCATTACAATAACAGTGAAATGAACATTAACATAATATCGATTATGTTAACACTTTACTGTTCTGTGATTTCATTAGTCGCATCGAGTTCCCGGTGCAGAGACACAATAATGCAATACAAAAAAACATGACTTGATAACAAACATTACTCACATAACATTTACAGGGTAGCGTCACAAAAACCAGAAATGACACCTATTTCAAATCATTTATTTTTTCCTTATACCCTGATGATGCTTTGTGCCTATTCAGCTAGTGTGTTATTCAATGGGTATTTTTACCAAAGCTACAATATTTCATTATCAAAGTGCCATTTGTGCTAAGTGAGTATTACTTAGGTATTAGCTAAGGTGTTTTAAAGTCAGTGATCCAAATGAAAATACAATTAATAATAATCAAAGATTCGATCAATATCCTGTCACGTTGTGATTGTGATTCAGTACTTCGTGCAAATCAATTCTACTGGTGGCTGACCAAAAAAAAACATGCTTGTTACATGTTGAATGTATCAAAATATCTATAATCTATGTAGGCAAATTACTAAACATTTTACTCATGTTTTATATTCATTCCTTAGACTGGATGAATTTCATCGACGCATATTGATAGATCGGCGTACACTGGGGCTATAAAGTAAATACACAGCGATGACGTATTCATTTACGACGCACGATAACTTGTGTAGTGGACTATAAAATTCGCATTACAGTAATATTATTACTGTAATAAGTTGCGTCTGTACGCAACTCAACGCAACAACGTTTCTTCGAACAAAGTCACTTGCAACTATTGTTGTTTTATTTTTCTTGAGGCAGTTAAATAGCGATTTTATTAACAGTAACAACACAGTTTACAACCTTAACTAATAAAGTAAAACAATGTTATGTTAAGTTACGTTATGTTAATGTCTAACTTAAAGAATGCAGAATTCTAAAGTCGGTATAATGTTTTTCCTTATCAAGTAAGTGTTATTTATTTACAAGATATATTTCTCAAACAATGGATATGTTTGTCATTATAGCTACAATACAAAATCTTCCAAGGAACTGATACTTTCCCGTCTCTCCCCTAGATCTAACGAGTCCAGAATGGAGACGCATAATACATTAAACTTATCAATGACGTCAGCCATAGGCTTATGACGTAAATGGGATGATCGCACTACCGATGAAATATTATGCGGCCAACAATGAAATAAGAAATATTGAGGAACAAGAGCTATCAATCACGTTGGGGACGAAGTCGGGTTGCGTGTCACTGTTGTAGGTCAAGTGATTAATCAGTGCAGCGTCTATTGGCTGCCCACGGTTCATATTAATAAGTTCATTGTTCAAAACGAATCATATCTATTAACAATTGCCATGTGCGGCAGCTGAGGGTTGGTGCTACATCCTAGTTTGTTACTTAATTTAGCAGAAAATGTTAATTTGTAGAATGTTTTAATTGGACGCAAGAGATTAATTGACTTTCGAGCTAAACAATATCTACTAAATGCAGTCATCGCATTAGTTACTGAGAATTGTATCCTCCATTTTAATACGAGTTCAGTGTTAGAATTTTTGATCTGTGTGGTAAGTCAGCATTCTTCATCCCATTACATACCTAGCGGGTCGATCTGTCCTCCTTGACAGATACCCAAGGAGATCAGAAATTTTTCGTATATGAACGGGTATTTGCGGTGGTGACCGCACCATTATATTTTAAGGTTGTCAATGCTGGCATTCTAACAGATTTATCATATTAAGGGTTGACTCATTAATCAAGTGTAGATTTCGGTTGTCGAGTGACCCTCAGCACTTTGGTTCGCAATTAAAAACATCTGCCCCTCGACATCGGTGGGTAAACAGAGGGGTATTTGCTTTACTCCGCGACAGACTGATGATGTTTGTGGAGTTCAGGTAGCGTAAATATTATACCTATCATAATTTTACTCTGAATTTTCCACGCTTGGTTTTAAGCTTAAGCTTGGAGTACATTGTTATTTTTTTAATATATTTGGAACGTTTTTGGGCATTTATTACATATACGGCAATGGCATCGCTGACGCTTTTCCGAACATGTTGTAAGAACTAAATAAACCCACGCCTTAATTGGGTCTTCAGCACTCTAGCATTCTTAAATATTAGATAAGTAGTATCGATTGCTGTCCAAAATACTTGCGTTGGTCGTTTGTGGAAACACGACATTTCCTTTTCAAATACCAAGACATCTTTTGGGGTTACACGGTTTTTTGACTAGAATATTTTCTAACATTTGCAAGCTCATGAATAACCTTCTAGGCCATATCATTAGGGCAATATGCCGGCAAGTTGTATGGCGCCCAGTGCGTCCGTGACTTATCACATTTACCTTACCGTTTCGCCGTTTTCCTTCCTTTTTACAACACCCAAATAATGGGTCTTATAAAATATTTATATTGGGTGAATAATGTGTTCGATAACGCGAATGTATTTTGCCTTTATGCGTGCTTTAGTTTTCTAAGATCTCCCAAGAGATCAATATCTATTAGGAGAAAAATTAAAGTGTCAGTGTAAGTGTTATCGCGTTCGGTACAAATAGTTTTGGGGAAAGCTACGTTGATAAAGCATATTAAATTATTTAGTACGAAATCATGATAAGACGGAATACTTATTAGTAACAGTAGTAAAATCCTATATAAACTATATTTGTACTGTGTAGAAATCAATCACTCAATTGGTATGGCATAAATATGAAAAGTACTTATTTATAGCAATGAGTTAAATATATATCCAACAAATACTGACGAGCATTAATCATGACATGTATTTTCCACAAAGGTCCTTTGTGTGACATCGAACTCGATCTAAATATTCAAATTCAGCTAACTTCCCCATCGAAACTAAATTGTCAAGGATACTTAACACGGAGTTTATGTAAGGTTTATTACGAAAATACAAACACGAGTGCATCACAATATTATTCGCAGCTATTCGAAGTTTAGCCGCGGAGTATACAGTGTAGTTTGTGTAGCTCAGCATTGTTCGATGAGTTGCGAACTTTAATCAATGCCTGGAACTTCCAGGATGGTGTTTAGATGTCCTACTTTTGCAACTTCGCCCCGCCTCGCGCCATCTTTTTTGACTTGTAATTTGTTTATATATATATAGATTTTATTGAACATTGCATAATATAAATGTAATTTGTCCCCACGCAAACTTATGTTATAGCGTGTAGAAATACTCTTGACTGATTTCAAACAAACTTTCATCTCCATATTTACCCCTTACTGATGGAATATGATAAAACCCGTTTTAGCGGGCGTCCATTCAATTATATGTTATAAATTACCTCCCTGCCAATATGATCGTTTTATGTAAAGCGGTTTTCGATATTTCCTGATGTGTGAGTGACCTTTCGGTTTTACATACCCATATAGGTAATATTTTAAAAATTTATGACATTATTTCGATCTACGTAATAATTGATCAAAGTTCACTATGTTACGCATTGGTACCAACAATTTTTTTTTAAGTGAAATGTAAAGTGAACTAATGTTAGTTAGCAGTTTCATATACTGGCGATCTAAACTATGCACGAATCCTGCGGCATTTAACCGAATCATCTCAGTCAGAAATCAACGCCATTCTCCGCTGTTTCGTCGAATAGCGGATTACGAATCTGTCCGACACAGAATCTGTTGTAATCAAGAACAAAGGGATAGTTGGTTTGGACTCAGAGATCGATCGAGCTCCTTATAGGTATTTCGAGTTTGCTAATATACTGAGCCTACAAACAAAGTGATCTAATTTTGACTGATACATTCAGTTTGTGTACCTTCCTTGGGTTTGATGAGTTGCGATTAATCAATCTTGGAACTGGGTCGAAGTATTGGCATAACGATATACCCGTTTGTATTTAAATTTAAGTTCAAAATAATGTAAACATGCACAGTTTTCACTCATACATAATTTTATGCCCCCATCGTTCCATAAATATGCTTTAACACCGAGGTGAAGGAACGGAAAAAAACTTTTTAACACGTTTAAAAAAAATAGTAGACCTTTTATAAAGAAATATTCTCTTACATTCTCTTACCAGAGGTACATTAGTTGCCATTAATGTTTATCATTCAAACATACGATACAGTAACCTTCCCATCTGTTTTTATCCGGTCGGAATACTTATGTCAAGTTATTTGGAGACTATTTGAACGAAAACAGTGGTCATTAGCTAGGCTTTAGCCCTACCATCAAGCTTCAAGTACTTTGGGATTAAATGGTATAGTATAAAGTCCAGTGAACTCTGAAAAGATGAACTAGGCCACGAACGAGATAGGGGGAGGGGCTGACTCGGCTTGATAGTGACTATTAATTTTGATTAATTAATTCTTTTGATGTAAGCTGAAAATATAATAGAACCGATTAATAACGTAGTCACAATAATAGTCAGCATCAGATCTATTCTACTCAACAACTTGACAAACGAAAGCAAAACTTTTATTTAAAAGCAAAATTAAACCCAGTTTAGTTGAACGATGGCAAAGCCGTACTTGAATCCGGTCGGCAAACGGCAATGTTCGAGGGTTTGTGTTGTAAACATCAGAGCAAGTTTATTGAGCGAATACATTTCCCGAGTTCATTGTATGACCTGAAAATTTTCCAGTAGGATGCCACTTATTCCAAGTTACGCGGACTCCGCAAGTTTATGGTCTGTACAAATGATACCGACTGTGCAAGGTTAATGGCAAATTGTTTTATTTCCGCTATAATTCACCATGAGCTGTTTATTTGTACGCCGAAAATATTGTTTTCAAATTGGAGCTAAAGGGTCCGTATCTTTACTATTGTTATATTTTAGGTACTTATTGTAATGATAGCGTTACAATTAGTATCTAAAAAGATGAATAATGATGACTCTATTTCGGGCAAACAAAGAAATTTCAAGTGACCAATAACACCTCAGTTTTTCCTGTGTCCGTAGAACCACATAATATTTATTTTATTTTGTGAATACATTTTAAAGGGTTTAATAAAATAAGTATTATTAAAATATACGAGGGCTCTTACTCAAAATTCAGTTGAAACTACGAATATACAATGTTTAAGCTATAAATGTTAGTTGAATTGAGTTTCTCCTAGTTTTGTGCAGTTCATGGCAGCATACTTCAACTAAATATTGAGTTCCGCTTGCATTTGGAAAACTAAATAGATCTACAAAATGGCAATATATCCCGAATTTCGCTCGCAGTTATATTATTATAGATGTTTGATCTACTCCACTAAAGGACGAGAATTTAAAATGCCTTAGGTAAATTTTGCTTACAAACTTAATTGAATCGTGAATACACGTATAGTCCGTTTTTTAGACTAAGGGCGTGGACCCATGTCTACGGTGCGGCGCCGCTTGCCGTGTTCACGGCGTCGCGTACCGGTGCAGATGACATTATACAGATTGAATCATTGAAACTAGAGTCTACTACATGCACACGTTTGTGTGCGTACCCTGTCACGAACAAGGCGCGGGGGGCGAGGACCGGCGATGAAATACGAAAATAAGGGCTGCCAACGAATCGTTTTTTTATGAATCGAGTTAATATTTCAAAAAATCGACCATATTTTAAATAAACATTTTATAAACTAAACAAGATTTTTTCAAGATTTCTTCTGTATGCGAGGCGCTATTTTGATTAGTAGTTCTTCAAAACTTGATATAGACATTCTAAAATATTCGTAAAATTTGTCATCACCATATATTTTCAGCGCTTCATATTTCCTCTTAAAATTATCTCCATCATGGTTCATAATAATAAAGGTATGGATTTACCCAATATTTTCTTTGATTTTGTTTTTTCTTCATTTGTCGTCGTCTTAACAGCAACAGGAGCAGGATACGTCTTTCGCGGTCCATATCAAACCAAACACTGACTGTAATTTTGGTATACGTGTTGCGTGGGGTGCCGGTACACGACGCCGTGAGCGCGGCGCGGCGCGGCGCCGTACCGTGCACGGCAAACGGCGCCGCACCGTAAACATGGGTCTACGCCCTCAGCCCGCTATGGCGTCTAAAAATTGGTTTCGTTTATCTATCTCGCTCTGCCATACGAGTATCATATGTTTTGCTCTTTCGCATTTCCAATCTATCTAAACGTCAGTGTATGCTACATCTATGGTCAGCAGAGTGCACCACAAACAGGTGAGGTCGGCTTGGACTCATAGATGAAACCTTAGCCCTGGAAAGTCCCTGTCTACCATATCTCCATGGGTTTATTTATTCTTTGTACAAAGATCTACTACATGTCTTCTGGTATTCTTTACCGCGTTAACAAATGTACTAAGTTGTAGGAGTTCTCCTTCAGTAATAAATAAGTATAATTTGTCTGACTGTTATATGCTCATGCATCAAGAAAAAACAACTGAATGAAACAGGAAGCAGGAAAACAAACATAAACCTGATCTCAGATCCATAGTTTTTGTCAGTGATCAACGTAGAATTTCGGATATTTGATTTCAGAAGCCTTTTTGCGCTCCGGAGCCTGATATGAGCGGAATTACGCGCGGAAGCTCTAAATAAATCCGTTTATGTTAGCCCTGTTTCGCGAAAACAGCTTTTTATTGGCTTCTATGAAACTGGGTAGTGTAATCACTACGATAAAAGCTTTCGGTGGCGAAATATCTTAATTTCGAAAAAAAATGTAATTTTCAGCCCCATTGTGCAGAAATGACTTTGAAATTTTAATTACCGTAGGTACTCAGTTTAAAGTAGGTAAGCTTCCATATTATGGTTAAGAATTGTGCCCCATGCTCGGAGGATAGAGGGTCGGAGGTTCGAATCCCAGGGCACCTCTGACTTTTCGGTTTGTGCGTTTTAAGCATTTGAGTGTCACTCGCTACAACGGTAAAGGAAAACATGGTGAGGAAATCTGCATACTGGAGAGTTAGCAAAAGGTGTGAAGTCCTTCAATCCGCACTTGACCAGCGGGTGGACTATGGTCATAATAACCATAACCAGTGAGAAGAGATCGGTGACCAGTAGGGGGACAGGTATGAGTTGCGATGTTAAAGCATTGATATAAGTCTTCTATTAGTCTGATCTGTAGCCCTATTGCGTACTTTGATGATCTAATGTCTAGATTGAGCGTCGCCCTACAATGAAAACAAAAAAACAAGGCAACAATATCAGGCATGTGTGCGTGCAGGCGATGTTTTACACGTTCGTCTATTGTCTATTTGTGCGTGATCAATGATACAATGATATAGAAATTGTGGCTAACAGTTAGCTTTTTGACACATTTGCGCGGATTCGGTGTTCCATCTAGATATTAAATCATCAAAGATTGCGTACTAGTACTGCTGTACTATTTCGGCATACGAATCTTCAATAACCATACATAATAGGTACAAAGACATTCACACTTGTACTGCACAACATAACAATGCCATTGTCACAAGCATTAAATTTACAATTATCCGGCATGTTGTACATCGTAACGACGACACGACATATCCCCAGGGTGCTCACGACGTACAAACCGAGTATGTGGTTAGCGATAATAGATTTAGTGGTACGACACTTTGGCACCGCATGATCGATTGCGGTGACTCCGATTGAATTACTAGATAGTTCGGGCGCAATCAGGGAATAGTTTCAGGAATACGATGGAATATTAATGATTTTGTGAACACTGTTAAAGGATGTTTGTGAGCAAACTGTGCTGATTGGAAAACTGTTGGGTTCGAAATTTGAAATTAATATTTGATAAATATTTTGAGATTGGAATTGGTGTTTGCGGATAGTTTTTGCGTGCCAGCATAGGTTTATCTGTAGGTACGTACTTATAATACATCTGTAACTGATCGTTTCATGGAAGATAAATACTTAGATCAAAAAACAATGTTTTTTTTTATTTTTGTCTGTTTGTCTGTGATCTGTGATGCATCTCAGACGTGATCGATTTTACCGAGACCGATTTTATACCTACTACCTTGCCTTGAGGTTGGTGACAGTGTTACCTGGCCTGTCTGCTGATTAACTGCATTAAGTACTGCAAAACAGTAGAATAAATTGCCAGCCTCAGTTTTTCACCTAGCTTATAATTTCGGTGTCTTAAAATCAAGAATCCAATTTGTCCAAACAGATGACAACAGTTCCCGCGCCGGCACAGCCAACGCTCCCTGGTGGTATACCGGTGAACCACGCCAACGCTCGAGATTTCTCCCCACCGGCTCCCACTCCGGCACCAGAGCATCTTGTTCATCATCAGGTGAGGATCTTTCCCAATGCACACAGTTATAGTAGTATATATAGTCCACGTTTTTATTAAAACTCGTGTCTCAATAATTTTTATGATGAAAGGGTCATACATATATTTTTTTAAATAAAGAACTGGTTGGACATGAGTTTCTGGTTTCATATATTATTTTGTAATAAGTTGTTAATGCAATCTGTGAATAGGAAGAAGTGTTTTGGAGTTTCTTGCCACTTTATTTTTCAAAACCATTCACGGTAGGGATTTGTTGAGACGCGTTTGATTTTCGCACAAAGATTTTATAAATCAACTTGGAATAAAATATTTTTTATTCAACACAGTCCATAATAAATCTTCGTTATACCACCAAGGCATATTCTAAGTGGGTTGGCAAAAGGCGGGTCGCCAAAAGCTAAATGACTCAGCTTAATTTACAAATGCGACCGAGACAAAAGAACCAAGGTAAAAGAATTCAACAAAGAGGTAAAATCACGTCTAATACTACCTATAGCTCAAATATTATATATGTTTCAATTCATCTCGACGACCCGAATTGCGCAATGGTTATCACACCGGATCGCTGTTCCCAAGATACTGGGTTCGATTCCCAGCTAAGTGTAAATTTGAATGATGAGTTCGAAATTTCATTCTCGGTTTGGGTGTGTGTCTTGTGTGTACCATGATACTTACAACAGGGAAGCCTAGTGTGGGGTATGAGTATGTTGCGTTGTCTGTGTTTTAGTATAATAAGGAGTGACCCGTGCTCAGTCAGCCATTAAAAACCTCATAAATTAGTTAAATTTGTTGGTTACCTTCTAAGAAAGAAAGAAAAAAGAAACGTTTATTCTATCATTGACACTTCAACAAAATCAGCAGAAGATAATTATAGAGAGGTAAAAGTAAATTGTTAAAATTCGAATTTCTACAATAACGAACCTCGTATGTCCACCATAGGTTTACGTAATTAACCATTGATTACAGATTGCTGCTGGACATACCGGACATGGTGTGATAATGGGAGGAGGGGTTCTTCAACAGCCTCCTACGCATCACTTGCTGGCTCAAAATTCTATATTAGGTTGGTATTTTATCACTATATAAGAAAAAATGTTTGTATTGTAGAAGATTAGTCATTTCTAACGTTGCGTGCAATTTCAGTGGAATTCTTAATAAAGAGAGAATTCTCTAAAATGCGTGAGTGAGCTTCAAGAAAAATGCTATCCACATAATCATACTAAGTTGTGTTTTTAGACAAAATAACACGTCTAGTATTTCATGCATGTCCTTGGTTCGTAAATCAGTCAATCTTGGGAGAACATAAGATTAGTCTGATATTCTGACTTATTGTCGTCTCCATTTATTGACCATAATTTTGGTGCCGACATTTAACAAATCGATCTTTGATTCGGTGACCATTGCGAGATTGTCCTAAAATCCAATAATCCCCAGTTCCTAAGTTTCTTCGTACTCAACTCTCCCACTGCCCTACAGCTGACTGGCATATTCGCATTAGGTCCGCCTTTTGTTCCATTAGTGTAGGGTTCAATAAAGTAGGTATAAATAAATAAGCTTGACTAACCTTACTAAAACCACTAACCCTACCAGGTGGAGGAGATATCCTCGGACTGAGTAGCCCGGTGCTGGGAGGAGTGCTTCACGCGCATCCAGCCTTGAGGGGCGTCAAGCCAGCTGCAGTCCACGCCCTGGCGACGCAAGGTCGGTACGTCACTTTATTCTTAGATAGACCCTTACAAGAAGTTCAAGAGATTTTGCTGACTTTAGACTAATGGGTAATTTAAAAATCCATTTTTTGAGCTCTTCGGAAGATACGTAGAGCCATCGGCAACGGTTGATTTACCTATTGAAATCAGCAGCAGTCTTTAAACCATATCGTTCGACGGGGTAACATAAAAATGACTCTTGGATTGATCATTAATGATCATGGTAAGCATGATGAACTATGCTTACCATGATCTTTAATGGTCTAGGATGGTTTAATGATCTAGGACTCTTGACTATGCTCAGTACTAAATAAATGGGTAAAAACAATAGCAAGAAATACTAACATTCGGAAAATCCTACCTATATTGCAACATCCAAACAGCAGAAAATATCTTGGGCATTATTATCTTTGCAACCTACAATGGCGAGAGGCTGAAATAAGTCAGCCAGACAGAGATAGATAGTCCCAAAAACATTTGTGTTGATATGGAGGTCAGTATCGATTCAACTCCATCAGATAGATTGACGGCCGACGTTTATTGACTTCTTAGGGTTCGAACTTGTTTTGTACACGAACAGTTTTCGTTAAATTTACCATCAATAAACTTAACCAAACCTACAAAAGGTTGAAAAGTACTAAATTCTAAGTGCCTTTTTGGATAGTTAGTTAGGTAATAACTAGTTGCATCGCGGAATATCAAAAGTAGTTTGTCGTGCAAAGATAATATTTGGCATGAAGGTTAGACGCTCGTGAAGAACGAATAATGTAATTATTGTCCCTTAAGGGTTGTAAAGATAGGCTGAAAGTTTGTTTGATAAGTCAAAAGTATTTATTCAGTCAGAACAGACATGTTACTTGATGAAAATGATCAGTAATCAAGTGGGCACCATCGTCCATCGGTAGCAATACCACTAGGCCTTCAATTCGTTCGATTCGTTGCCAGTCAAAATACAAGAATAAGAAGAAATGTAACAGGCTCTCCGAAGCTAAATACTAAGTTCCTTAATTATATTTTGCAACCCTCTTTTTCTAATCTTCTCATTCTGAGTGAAACCCGAGCTCAGTATTCTCAATAGGCCATGATGGGTTGAGATGATGTTGAATAATTATATCTTTGGGAACAGATACATTTTTTGCAGTGTTGCAACATTGCCATTTCCCATTAAAAGTACTTTTATTATGTGTGCTCACAGTTTAATTTAGCTTGGAACCAAAATTTACTTATGGAATTGTACGAAAATCTGGCATTTGTGTGGTTGACATTAAAACGAATTCCATATTGAAACCCCCGCGTGATACTTAGGTGTTCAGAAAATTTTACTTTAACCACAAACCCATGGAGCAAATATAGAGAGGAGACGTCCTAAGCAACTGTGCAC